>CAEGAF010147444.1:0-34619 GCA_903067075.1 Micropoecilia bifurca
ACATC
This sequence comes from Micropoecilia bifurca, assembly GCA_903067075.1. Lineage (NCBI taxonomy): Eukaryota > Metazoa > Chordata > Actinopteri > Cyprinodontiformes > Poeciliidae > Micropoecilia > Micropoecilia bifurca. Next base: position 6 of record CAEGAF010147444.1, read on the forward strand.
CATTATGAAAACCTTTTAGCCAAGTACAGCATAATGGCAGCACCGATACAACTTCTACACCTTGAAGCCTGTAGGTTACAGCCTTACATTAGCTGAACAGATCAATATGCAATGTGTATCTGACATGCATTAAAGATTTTATTTCACCTGAAAAGGCTTTTTACTAAACTGTAATCGTGTTAGCCACGCTAATCATGTTAGCCACGGAGTACCGTGTATCAGGCCTAGGCACATTCGAACATTTGCCAACAGAAATCACCCTCAAAACCATGAACCATGTCAGGATACCTGACATTGCCTGTGCAGACAGTGGAGAACCATGGACTTTACCCATCCATGCAAGAACAATAGGCATCAGTGATCTTGTCCACAGCTACATTTATGCTGAGGATGTGAGGCTCTGCTATTTTTCTCATTGACCGCTAGCTTTTCGCTGTGACGCGCATAATGTTGGAGGCATCGCGTGGCTAAAACACCTTGATGTCGTCCAAAAAAGATGACATGAACTTGTTGGTTCCCCTGTCCATGTTGTGGCTGATATTTTGTGAAAATCCGGCAGAAATGCTACACTAATCGACTCAGAAATACTCTGCAGAGAGTCAGTGGAAATGAAAAATCCCATGTTTAGACATAGGAGCTAAGCTGTTAATGTGAGACATGTAGTCACATGGGACTTTCGAGGGGCGTTTCTGGGCGGAGTTTGGTAAGGTCCATTCACACCAGCTCTGCTTGAACTCCTGTCCGCCTAAAATGAACCGGAAACCGCTCCAAAAGAGGACAGCAAAACTATACCGCAGGGCATTCTGGGTAAATACAAAAAAAAACAAAAGCGCAAGTCTGCCACTATTGGGAGAATTGACTCATCTTCTTTTGCCTAAGACATAAGGGAAATCCTACAACCGTTAAGCCACCCCATTTTCGCATTTCGTGAAAAAGGAAGCTGTGCTCATTTCTTCTGAGGTTTTAGTGCAATTCCCTTCAGTGGTTCTTGGTGCAGCGCCACCACAGGCAAGGAGCGGAACGGGTTTATCAGAGGCTTTGCTTTGTGTGATGCAGTGTGGTGTGAAAATGAACTAAACCAGCTGAAAATGTGACAAATACTGCAACTTTGGTCCCAATGGAGCCGAGTCTGCCAGATTATGAGGTGTGAAATCATCCACCCTTATTAAACGCAAAATATGACCATGTATGTTTTACCAGGTTTCTAGTGGAAATATCTTAGAAAACTTGAAATAAGACAAAATTAAGTTACAAATACCTTTTCTGAAAGTTATATGGTCAACTCTCACTTACCTGGCTTGCATTTGAAGGCATTTATGAACCTAATTGAGTTTTTTTTTTTTTCACTGTCTTGACTGAGACACTATCATTGGAAAAAGTAACTGTACACCCAAAATCTTACAAAGTATTTTTATTCTAGTTTCTAGTGCTAATATCTTAGAAATCTTGAAATAAGACAACTAAAAGTATTTTTTTCAATATATAGGAGCTCATTTGATGTCAATAATTTGTTAATATTGATGGAAAAAGTTCTAGTTCCATTGACAGATTCACAACTGAAAAAACTACACAATTAAGGAATTTTAAGGAAACTTAAAACAAGCTCCTATATCTTGCCAAAAAGTTACTTTTAAGGTAATTTTTCCTTTTCTGAGACATTTACAGTAGAAACTTGACAAAAATACTTGGTAAGATTTTGACTTTTTGCAGTGTATGAGCCCATTACAACATAGATGGTTAGAAATTCAGCAAGATGGAGTGTATTGCAGACCTTTAAACAGTCTGATCAGAGTGTGTGTAGGTGTGTGTGTGTGAAGAGGTCAGTGGGGGGTTATGTGCTCTGCCTCTCTTTCCCTGTTTGACTGTCGGCTTTAAAAACCTCCTGTTATTGTTTTCAGTGGCTTTTCTCTCTAAGGCCACCCGGACAGTGATCAAATCTATCTCTTCCTCCGCTCACACTCTCCTTTTTTTCTCTCTCTCTTTCTTTTTTGCCTTGTCCCTTGATTTGCACACAGTTATAAAATGCACACAAACACACAACCAGGTTATTTATAACAGGGTGGGTGGGAGAAAGGAGCCTGGCCTTGGAGCTCCTATTTTGGGAAGTCCAGCCTTCAATCACTCAGGCTGACAGCTTCTCTGTGATACCAGGGAGAACAATACAGAGCAGCCTGTTTATCTTCTTCTGTCCGACCCACCAGGCTCTGCCTCCTGCCTGGGTCGCCATCACCCTGCCTCCCACCAGGAAGAAGGGACTTCCAGGACTGCAGCGATATCAAAGAGACCCCAAAGAGATTTTACAGGATTAAATTCTCCCTCCAGCCACATTTTTGCAGCCTTGATCAGTCACCTTTGTGGAAAAAAAAATAAAGACCCAAAATTTTTCAGCCACATTGTTCACATGAAACTGAAGCCACTTTATTACTCAGGAACAATTTAACTGGAGCTCTAACTTTCCCCCCCCATGGGGCAAAATCCTCAAGTCAAAAGCATTCTCAAGCAAAAACGTCAAAAAATTAGAGCAAAAAATATTTCTATCTGCTCAATAATAAACTAAACATGCAATATTATGATTAAACTACTAAAATCATCAAATATTTTGTGTGAAACTGTGCAGATCTAAACTAAAACAAAAATATTCTCTTTAATTTACTTATTTGCTTTAATTAGAAATATCAACTTTGCAAATTATTTGGGGTTTGATTTTTTCTTTTAAAGAGAAAAAAGAACATTCTCTATACTGTTTTTATGAAAGCTTAATAAATTGATTAAATTCATTAAAAGCAGATTTGGTTGAACTAAAATCTGCTTTTTGGGTCAGAAACTCAAAAAGTGTAATTATTAATGGGTGAGTGTTCGGTATTGTATGCAACACGTTTCACTGTATGAAGATTTCAAATGATCAGTTATAATTTTGCTTTAATTAAAACAAAAAAAGTTGAGAGAAAGGAATTAAGAACTTTTTACAAGAGTTTTCAGCTACAATAAACAACCAAGTTTTAATTCAAAAAGCATAAAACTCATTTTCTTCAACTGCAAATGTGCAATATTTCAAAGTTGAAACAAAAATCCACTCCTGAACTACAGCTTCAACAATCAATCAAGTCTTGATGTTGAAATTATTGTTTTTGTCAAAATCAATACAAGGAGAACCCAGGAAAAACACATCAAGATGATTAGTTTTTACATTGGTTTTAAAGGAGCACACCCATCTGTCCAGCCAGGCTATGTTCTTTTAATCCCGTCAATCCGTTCATCTATACTTTCTTAAATCCTTCCTTCTTTCTTCTAGTGTTAGTGTTTGCAGGTTCTGCCTTTAAAGCCTGATGGCTGCAGAAATATCATCCTGTTGAATTTGGGTTTTAAGAACTGACGGAGAAATCTGGAAATCAGTTTGGAAACTAAATGAAAAAGTGTAGCGATCCAGACTTAAAAAAAAAAAAAGTTATTTTCTCATCTGGGTAATAAAATGAAAAAAAACCAACATTAGGTTTGGATGGAATATTAAACATTTAGTCAGATTCTCCTTAATGAAAAAAAAAGACAAATGTCAAATGTGACAATTTGAAGCTTTCACAGGTTCTGTTTTAAATCTTCTGCTGCTTTGTGAAAAAAACTAATAAAATAAGAAAAATAGCCATTTCTTTAATTCATCATGAATAAAGTCGCTTCTCTGACCTTTAGCTGCAGCTAACATAATTTTCCCCCTTTTATTTCCAGGCTGACATCATGCAGTTTATGGTAAGCCCCTTCGGCTAAAAATAATTTTCTATGAACTCTGAGTGACTCCTCTAAATGGATGAAAGACTGCCTTGTATGAGTATATGCTTCACATACACATGACAGATTATACGGGCGGACACAGTGGAGAAGTGGGGGCAGAAAAAAGGCCGGCTGCAATGGTTATCTCGAGTAAAGCTTTGAGGAGTTTTTACTGGAGTTAAATGGTCCGTGTCATCACTACGCAACTACTGTGCAATGTTGGCTGGCAGCTGAACTGACTGGCCCGTGTTTTATCGTGACAATTTGGACAAACCACAGCAAACCGAGAGACTCGCAGCTGTAAAACATGACAAACGGCTGAGATTTGGAGCAAAAACTAACTTTTATTACCCTATGTGCTGACTTTTTTCTAGAAAAATCAGTTTTATGTTTGAAATGCCTGAAACTATTTTGTGTCATACGTAACTGTTAGGATTGTCTTTGCGACTTCATCCATCCAGCCGTTATCTTCCACTTAAACTGTGTTTGGGGCGTGATAGAAGTAGCCGAAGCAGAGAAACCCAGATTTCCAGTTTCCCAGTTACTTTGTGGCCTTCTCGCGTCACCGTCGGTCTGGGCTTTCTCCCATTCACCTGAATTTTTCTGGTACAATTTCAACCGGGCCAATCAACGAGCAGAAGGGTAAATTGTGAACAATGTCGATTTTCAATCCCGTTTTAGAGTTGTAGTCTTCCTGTAGTTTTATCGATGGCAGCGGAGGAAGTGAAGGAAGCCGTTCAATGTGTTGGTCACACTTCCGAATATTGAATTAGCATTAATATTGGCCACGTTCAGATTGGCTCTTCTCTCTTCACAGTGGAGGATGGTTGGACACAGGGCAGGCGATTTTCGGTAAGCTTCATAGCGTTGAATATACGTTACATACAAAAGTAAGCAATCGGGTAAAATTTAAGGCCTCAATGCAGCCCACGCCTCCAGGAAGCAATCGTTTCTCAAGTCGAGGGTTCAGACCATCGAAGCAAAGTACAGAACAAGGGGTTTGTTTTTACCAGGCCAGGAAAAAATCCACGGCACTAAAACTCCAAAACCTTGGGTAGAACCTCGTCTCCGACCCAGAGAAGGAACTCTGCCCTTCTTATGGTTCCTTTGCAGAGATTCTCGATGTTTCACGTTGGGCTGTGAACCTCTCTGGTGAAACCTGGAGATCATGATCTGATGAAGTCAACAGAACCACATCATCAAGAGCAGAAACCCGATCCTGTGGCCACCAAACGTATTCCCTCCACACCTTGGCTAAAACATGAAATGAACAGAATCAGGGACAATGAGCAACTCTGGGTCCAACAAAAGTGAATTTCTTGCAAAAAAACAAAACAAAAAAACCCATAACAAAGTAAAGACATAAGGTTCAATCAAACATAATTCAGCAGGATTGACAAAAACAGAAGTTTTAGAGTAAAAAAAAATACTCCATACTTTAAGTATTTCATACTTAAATAATAAAAAAGTACTTTAGTTTTTTTCCTTTTAAACTGCGTTACTCTTTGCAACTTGTTGAGCTTCTGCTACAGAACAAGAGTTGCCCTGAGAGACATCAACATATTTTATGCAAAAAGATGGAAGACATTTCTGACTGACTACAGCCATATCCAGTAAATTAGAATATCTTTAAAGAGAAACTTCCTCTAGATTAAATGTCTGCAGACTGATGCTTTCAAGCCTTTATGTCAATCTTAATTTTCTGCTCACTGCTAATGAAAACATAACCTTTAAGATTAAATCGTGTCCATTATTTGGTCAAAAGTTTCCTCTCAAATCTCGACTCAAACCCTGTAAAATTATTAATAACTCTAGATGACCGCTTTAAAACTTTACATTTAATGTTAATAGGAAACAATCATGTTTTTGATAAGCAGAAATAAGAAGCCCAACATGTCTGGTTATTAAGTGTCAGGAAGTTTGCAGAGCAGCAGTGCTGTTGACTTCAGCAGTGCATTATTGACATGATTTGAATGAGCCAGTCTTAGAGTAAGAATGAAAATGACTTTTTCTTTATTATTGTAGCACAAACAAATATTCTGTTTTGTAGGATTAAAAACATGTTGACCTACGATAACTATTTTTTATTGTTTTAATCCGATTTCTTTAGAAAGTCAAATACTTTCGCGATCATTTCCCTACATTTCCCTCCTTGCCTCAGTGTCAGTGTTGTGACTGATGCCTTTTCCATCCTGTTGCCCTCTCTCAATTAAAACAGGAGGAAAAGCGTCCAATCCCTTTGACCTTTACCTTGACTTATCCGTTTCCACAAAACACACATAAAAACACGCGGTCCTGACACCACGTCCACCTTTTCCTATTTTAGTCAGATTGTCTCCTCGGTTTTCTCTCTCTTCTTAACTCTCTTAAAGGCATGTCTGGTTTTCTGCTCTCATGATAAACTTACACAAGCGGAATGTTTGCATATTTAATGGCTTTTAGGGAACAAATTGCATCCGCAGCCGAGTGATGCAGATGTTAGACCGATAATCTTTAAATAGCCTTAAAACTCCACTCTGTACTTTTTTGGGCACAGATTTATCATCAAATTCCAGTAAAGGACAACGCTAAGAGCATAAACAGTAATGTTAATGTACTTTTATTAGGACTGATAGCGTTTACATTCATAAAAAACAACAAAAAGGAGTAAAGTAGCAAAACAGAGAATGAAGCCATGATTTACTCCAGGAAATGAGCTGCTGCTAAAGCTCCTCTTGGTTGCTCCTGGTGTCTCGTAGACGTATGAGGGACCTCAGCACCTCCTCCGTTTGTCTGCTGCCCAACTGTTTGCCCCCTCTGCTCCTCACGTTCACTGCTCCACTCTCACGCTCCTTATCACCCACCACTTCAAAAAAACACGGGAGGAAAAAAATAAGGCCGCTGAAATATGTTAACATTGATATAAGGGAGGAAGAAGCAGGAGATGGAGCATCAGGGGGGAAAAACATTTATATAGGCAGCTCCAAGTTGCTGCTTTCATTATTCATCTTTACCAAATATGTAGTTGTACTGGGCCAGCTGAGCGGAGCGGATCTTCTTATTTAAGGTCGCTCCTGGATCGTCGTTGAAATCCACCATGAAGCCGGCGTCGTGGAACGTCGCGACCACCTTCAGACAACCGAGACGTTTTTCTCTAAAGATTTTATCTCTTAAAAGCTTCACATATTTACTGATTTATCACACTGAAATAAAAAAAGATTAGACAAAGAGGACTTTGTTGGCAGTTGTTCACCAAAGACTGACCTGTCTAGCGTATGACTCACTGTTGCCCCCTACAGGAATCACCATGATCTGAGATGGAGACAACCACAGCGGCCTAGTTTGGACACAAAGAGAAAAGTGAGAAGATCTCAGATTAGAAGATCATCTGTAATGGTTTATTTTGCCTAAATCTTGTCATTCTAATATTTCTTTCATGCCTTATGTTTTTGTGACACTTTTTAAATGTTTTTATTCGGTTAATCTTTTTCAGTGAAGCACATTGAATTAAGTGTGATACAAATAAACTTACCTGACCTGCAATATAATGGTAATTTATTAATATAATTCCAAAAGTGAAACTTGTATCTTAAGATAGATGCAAAGTAGTAAACTATTTATTACTTTTTCATTTGGATGATTACGACATAAAACTAACCAAAATTCAGTTTCTAGGAAAATCAAGATATTACAAAACTAATTAGAAAAGGATTTAAGTGATTTTCACAGCTGATAGTCCAGAAGACTCTGTTCGACTGGGACCAAAATTGGAACATTTGTTACATTTTCAACTGGTTCAGTTTCACTGTGTCAAACCAACCAAACCTTTAAAAAATTGTTCTCCCCCCTCGCCTGTGGTGGCGCTGCACCAAGAACCACTGAAGGAAACAAAACAAAAACCTCTGAAGAAGACGTGAACACAACTTCCTTCTTCACAAAAGTAAACAAAAACAGAGTAGCATCACAACTTAGCAGCTGTACAATCGGTCTTTGGCAAAAGACCACAAGCCATTTCTGCCACTAATACTAGAGACAAACAATTATTTTGGTTTATCCACAATGCCCTGCGCTATGGTCTTGCTTTTAAAGATCTCTCTGGTGCATCTGGCATTCATTTAAGCGTTTGAACTGCACCAGAGTTCACTTCCACCAAACAGAGACCTGGGTTTGCAGGCGAACCAGAGTTTGCTTTATTGGTCGGCATCAGAGTTCGGTTGTGGATTCACACGCAAACCAACCAAAATGTTGAGGTAAACAAACTAAAGTTTGACTAAAGAAGACTAAACAGGACTGGTGTGAATGAACCCCAAAATAAAAAACCGTTACGGCCAAGTCACATCTGTAGATTTAAGTCCTAATCATCAAAATAAAACAGACTATTAACTATAAACTTTTTTAGAATTTGCCAATGTAATGAGTTGCAGCTGTAAATGCCGTGTTTTGTTATGATGACCTTACCATTTGCCTCCAAAGTTTTCAGCCAGTATAGCGATCATTCTCTCCAGTGAGCCCAGCACAGCCCTGTGGATCATCACTGGTCTGTGCAGCTGTCCGTCTCGTCTGAGGAAAGTTAAACAATGATTAGATCACAGTGCAAATCAATGGGGAGAGCAATTTAATGATTTTTTTTTTTAAAAAGAGTCAATATCTGCTGAAGCAACCACAACAAATCTCTCAGCTTTAATGTTTTTACTCTTTTTTTTTATCCTGACAGAAAATCAAATAAATCAAGACAAATATTTGTGCTGCAGTTGGATTCTTCTTTGCTGGATGATTTAAGACTCTTTGATGGAAGCAGATTAACATGAAGCAAAGCGAGACCAGAAGCAGTGTCCTCTGAAATTTAATCAACATCCAATTATTCACAACTAAATTAGGCTCTTCTTAACTTCAGTAATTTTAACCTGGACATCACAGGACTTTAAAACACAAAAATGTGAGTTTAGAAAAATGACAAGTAGATGGCAGAACCCTGGGGGTTTAAATCAGCACAGATGCAGGAATGTTTTAGAAAGCGAGGGCCAAAGGCAGCAGATCTGAACCGACTCACCCGACGTACTGAAGGTTGAATCTGATGGGCAGTTGGAAGTCGAGCTGGATTGTGGCACACTGGTGTTGTCGGCCAATCGCATCTTTAATCTGGATGTCAATCTGAGATGAAACAGAGCAGCGTTTCCTAGTGTCTGGACTACGCTCCTGCTTTTCAACAAATCTGATTTTAGAGCTCTTAGACACCAGCAGCAGCCCAAGCACATTTTTGTGGACTGAACTGGTTACAAACTGGCTTCTGGGAGAAGCTGCAGTACCCAATTGTGGCCAATGTGGCCCAGCTTCACAGCTGTGAGGAATGCGAGTGAGAAAAGCACAGGACACGGTGTGCATGTACCCCATACATGACCTGATCTTCCTCCTGCTCTCAGCCTGCTCATGTCTGCCTAAAGCCAACATCCTCCTGCGACTTGTTCATCAGATACACACCAATAAAAAAAAGTCCCAAAAGAAAACAGAGAGCATTCCATTTTAACAATTTCTAAATTTATACGTCAAACTCAGAATCCAATAAAAAAGAATCTTAATTTAGATTTTACTGCTGTGACTTGCATCATTTAGATCTCACATTTTCTCTGCACAACTCCAATCTGTGGAGATGTAAAGGGAAAGGCAGCTCCACACTGAACAGAAAATGGTAAAAATGTATCAATAAAACAGTTAAAGTTAACAGAAAAGATAACTATGTACACGTTCAAAAGCCCACAAAGCTCTTACCCTGCAGATTTAGGGGTATACTTACAGATAAAAACATTGGTTTCTAAGTAATAGTTGGTTCTGAACTCAGGAAACCTGAAATGAACCCTAACTGGGAATAAAGTGCTTAATTTTAGGTGCTTTGTATGCTTTCTGCAAAGTGGCATCTTCGATTTAGATATTTTTTTGTTTAGAGTCTGGAAAGGTTTTGCATGTTTCATCGATGCGCCTCTAAGTTGGAAAACTGTGCATACTTGTCAAATCTGTATTGGTTAAGACAGATCCTGATCAGTGGATCGATAGCTCTAGCTGCCGTCAGTAAATGTTTGCACCTTTATCACCGCCCCTCCCTGCTGACCTTTGGTCCGTAGAAAGCTCCGTCTCCAGGGTTCAGCTCCCAACGTTCGGCGAACTGCTGCAGACTCTTCTCAAGGTGCTGCTCAGGCACAAACACACGAGACGACTGGAGATGAGGCGGCGCATGAGAACATGCAGACGATTAATTCACACTATTATCAGTATTTTGGGCTTCGAGTGTGAACTGTGGGAGCTCATAACACTGATGTAAAGTTACACTGAACAAAATTTCCTCTTTAAGACAGTAGAGGACATTCAGCTATGAACCAGTTCATAGCTGACATGAACCCGACAGCCAATCAAAACGTCTTGATGAGGAAGTTTTATGCTTCCTTGAACAGATTGAGATATGTCTTTGGACAACATAAAACATGTTGATTACATGTCTCATTACATTTTAGTTCCTCTTGTCACTTTAAATCCAAATAAGCTGCTGCTGGCCACGCCCCCCAACTCAACATTTACACTCGCACATGAAAATGGCAGCAAACAGATGCGCAGTTATATGACTGGACATCTTTAAAAAGCAGAAGTGGAGCCCCCTGCACAATCAACTAGAATTCATAAAGTGGTCTATATGTGGTCAGTTACAAAAAAAAAAAAACACTTGTCTTTTCCAGCAGCCATTGCACATAACATACAGCGGTAAAACCAGCTGAACAAATGTGCTGGAGCTCCGTTTGGGTTTCTAGATGACGACTGGTTTAAGCTGGGGTTGCTAGGTAACGGAGCGATGCCAATGGGTTGTCTCTTATAAACTGGGAAGTTTTTGAAACTGCTTATTTTCCAGACAGCAAAAAATATTAAAGTATTGCCAAAAATATCTCAGACCTAGAAACAGCAAAGACCCAAATGGAAGTAGAAAAACATGCAAATTAACTATGTGAATTATCTGTAACAGGTCTCCTTTAAACTCTAAAGTCGGTTTTGTTGTGAGCTACCTAATTCAGAACCATAAAGCTGTTAGAACAGATCCAGTGGCAAGAACAAGTCGAGTTAACACAGGTGTAACATGAGCTCTCCTTCCATCTTCCTTTTCTTTATTTGAGGAGTTTCAGGCGGTTGTCACCAAAGCTGAACGTACGTCTGCTGTTGTTCACTGAATTTATAAACAACCATTTCCAACAAGCGTTTTAAACCCACTTTCTATTCTCTTTCATGCAATCAAACCCAGCTAGTAAATCCTTCTCCAAGTGCCGTGTTTAGCTTCTTCCAGCGCTTTTAGAATCACACTGCATTAATAAGTGAAGTTATTGATATTAGGGTATCTGTTTGCATGAAAACTGTGATTAATGATGTGATCTGTGTGGTGAACTGAAAGCTTGAACCGCAATCCTGAGGAGAAATTAAAAACTAGCTGCATAAAACATTAAGAACTTAAGGGTTCAGAACTGGTGAAGCACTTGAACCAGTTTGGTGGAAACACCCCATCAGGGTCTTCTTTAGGGCTACGTTGTGATCAGCAGTGTGTGAAATTGTGTGCTTGCCTGTTCGGCGTGGTCCCACTGTTCAGGCTCCCCCAGGCACGGAGTGGGACGTGTGGACAGCAAGCAGTGGAAGGAAAACCCAAACACTTGATAGACGCTCCGAACAAAGTCCAAACAAGCCACAATCTCCTGTTCCAGCTGCAGAGAAAGAGCGAAACGGCGGGGTGAGGGAGGGGGCAACAAGAGGACAGGGAAGTATGCAACAATCAACAGAGCTGAGGTAAGACAGAGGAGTTCAAAGGGTTAAATTCCTACCCAGGTAGGAAGAGTGCATCTAAGATTGAATTAGCATTTCAGAGGCCAGTGATTATCATGTGATCTCTGAATTACTGGGGCACAACCAGAGACCTGGAGAGCGGATATGATGGGAGAGATCCAGGTCTGGATGCAGCGGATCAGGATGACTGTACAGCTGCAGCGCCACACATGTGGAGGTATCATGTTTGAACGGGACAAAGGGTCACATTCATCCAGCCGGAGGCCTCCTGGAATGCCTCAGGAGTTATTGGTACAGCCCATCTAATTACCATGCCGCATGTATCTCCTTTACAGTTTAGATTTAATTGAAGCACCTCCAGAGATATAATGTGGCTTAAATAGATAAAAAAAACAAGTTTTACCTGCTCCGGTGTGCAAAAAATGTGTGCGTCGTCCTGGCAGAACCTCCGGACGCGGGTCAGCCCTCCCAGAGCTCCAGACAGCTCATTACGATGCAGAGCCCCGAAGTCGGCCCAGCGCAGAGGAAGCTCCCGCCACGAGCGAACCCGATGCTCAAACATGAGACTAGACGAAACAGAGCAGAGTCGGTTACCACGGAGACGTCCAAATGTAGAAACAAGTGTGATCTACACAGCTTTTACTGTCCCGCAAAGCGGAAATTCAGGTGTACAAGCAGCGACTGATGCAAAGGCTCCCAAAAAAGGTTTTTAGAAAACAAGATCAACATCAACAAAAATAATACTACACATTAGGAAATGACAATAAAGCAATAACAATGTATACTGAAATACACTCGTAATCGATAAACAAATAATACTTTAATAGAATGTTCAATAATTCCACTGATCTCCAATCCAGAAACACACAGCATTCTGGGAGATGTAGGCAGAGGAAAAGTTCTAGCAGCTCAACCTCTCACAGCAAGGTGGGTGGAGCCAACTAACTCCCTCACTCTTTGGTTACCTAGCAACAACCCGCTGAGTAAGCAGCAGTTTTAAGTTTTTCCACTGTGGCTCATAACTGCTAATAAATGAGCAATAATGATGTGGATAAAACAGGAAATATGACATCACAGGTTTGGACGTTAATCAGGTAAATAAAGCAAAAAAAAACAACTAGTCAATAGTTATCAATATCAATTGGTATGAAACACTAATATTGTGATCAAAATATTGTGTATCTGTGCAAAAAAACAGGTGTGGAATAACAGCGGAAATGGTATTTAAAAGTGAGCAAACAGCAGCATGGACTTATGGATTTTGTTCGGAGCAGTGATGGTTCTAAAGTCCGGGAGCTGCTGGGAGGAAGGATCTGCGGTAACGCTCCTTTGTGCATTTAGGATGCAGCAGTCTGTCGCTGAAGGAGTGCTGTGTGTTACGCATGTGTGTGTTTTTGCTTTTACCAGTGCGCAGGGCAGTTCATGGGCTTCAGAGCGAAGGTCTGAGCGCCTTCCGAGGTCACGGTGAACATGTTCTCGCTGTAGTGCTCCCAGTGGCCCGAGCGCTTCCATAACGCGGTGCTGTATAGAGTCGGGGTCACGACCTCGGTGAAGCCTCGCCTTCGGTACTCGCTCTGTGAGGGGTCGCAGAGGGAAGGATATGTGCAACAATGAGCGAAGGAGCGGGTCAAGCTGTCACAACAGCGTCATTATTAAACCAAGACTAACATCCTGACCGCGGACACACACTCATAAATTTTCAGGGTCGTAAACTGAGCACATTAACAGGAGAATTCAGTTCGCAGAAGAAACGGAATGAAAAACCTTCAGCTGCTGATTCTCATCCAACTTGTCTCTTATTTGGAGTTACAGCAAACACACTGAGGCATGTTTTGTATTTGGATTCAGCTAAACTGCATTAAAAGGTCATTTTTATTAGCAGTCTAAATATGCAGCTCAGCTATTGTGACTAAGTATTGCTGCAGTTTCAGATCTAATTTCTAATGTTTCTAGAAAAGAAATTAATGCTTCAATCCATCTTGGAGATGGAGAAACATTTCCTCAGACGATGTGCCAGAATATTGAGCCAGATGTTACAAATCTATGCATGTGTAAAAAGCTTTTATGCATGGAGATCTAGTCTTTTAAGACTTCTTTAGTTTATTTAACTTTAAGAAAACAGTAAACCTCCTGCATTCACACCACCATGGTCATTGTAATAACTTTAAATATCTGACTTTTTTGTATTTTTGAAAAATTACTGTTGCTTAACTTTATGTTTTGGCAAAATGCATACAATTTGTCCAGTTGTTGTATTTTAAGCCTTACGTCTCAAAACTAAATTAAGAAATGTGTAATATTATATCTCCACTTACTAAAAAGCTACTCATTTGGATCTAGGTTTTTTTAAGTCTAAAGATTAGATTATTACATTTGAGACTAAAGTCGTAGATTTTTGAAATAAATTATCTTAACAATGGATTACAAACCTCAATTTAAAAAAAGACAGTCTACATTACTCCAAAAGCTTAAAATTAAAAATTAAGATAATCTGGTGATTCTGTATAGTCATCATATTTGATTCCAGTTATTCATGTTAATTTGAAAAAGTTGCTCAAAATATTAGTTTAGTTAAAAAATATAATTTATTTAAAACATCACATATGTGATGATTTCATTTACTGGCTGTTACTCCAGTAACATCATATATGAAACTTATTTGTCGTCTGTCGACTCTAAATGTTTGGCATAAAATTAACTCCACCTGAAATAAACTACAATAAAGAACCAGTCTTTTTCCCAACTATGTGACTATTTGACACTGCCAAACATATTGAGTCAATTTGGCTATAAAGGGGCTATAAGTAGTTTATAAAAAGTAGAGAACCTTAATAAAGTCAGTGAGTGTGTTGTAGATGTGGGCTCCTTTAGGCAGGAAGAAGCAGCTGCCTGGGCTCATGTCGCTGAAGAAGAACAACTCCTGGTCCTGAACAAAAACATAAAATCTATTTACCGATGAGAGGGTAAGGGGTAGGGTTACCACTCTACCTAACCCTACCCTGATTTTACCCACAGTTTCACTTCTGTAATGCATCTCTCATCTTACTGTTCCTATCCGCCGGTGGTCTCTCCTCCGCGCCTCTTCCTGCTCCCTCTCCCACTCCTCCCTGTCCTTCTCTCCTGGAAACGCCACACCTAGCAGACGCATTAAGCCACTTGGCTCCGTCTGGTTGGACAGCGTGACGGAGGACAGCTGGGATGAGAGAAAATAATGAGCGAACAAACAGATGGCAACAGAGGAAAGGAAAGTGACAGGCTGGCAAAAAAAAAAGAAAAAGGGAAGCATGTGATATTTATCTGATGGAAAGCATTGTGTTAGCGCTTGGAACAGGAATACGGCCTCTGGCAAACACAACATTCTGTTACCAATATTTCCAGCCACACGCTGTTGTGGAATTCCAGTTTGCCCAGTGACAGACCAGTACAGAACCAGAGCCACAGATCAGAAAAATGAGGAAAAAATGTCTGATTTATTCAGGGGAAAAAAGCCACATGAAAGCAGAATGGAGTCATCTGATTATAGTGTGATCAAAAATTCTCAATCATCTTGTTTGAAGCATAAAGAAAAGACCAGAGCCATAAAAGATAAAACAGTGTTTGGCTTTCTGGAGACTAGTTATCCATACTGAAGCTTGAATTATAAAAAGGCAAACGCGTGAAATTACAGAGAAGCTGAGCAAAGGAAAATCAAGAAAACAAGCAAAAGACAGAAACAGCGACGCACCTGCAGCACCTTAAAGACTTTGAGGAAACCTGTGTGTGGGAGGAGAGGCCCGTCACACACGGCTAACCTGTCCCCACATCTGAATCACACAGGACAACAGCAGGTCACATTTCTGTTGTTATGAAATAAACAACTAGAAAGCAAGTCGATATGAACACATGCCTGTAGACTGTGACTGTGGGACCGTTAATCTGCTCCTCCACAAGCTGCATCCGCAGTTTACTGTCCTATAACACACAGAAACACACACACATACTGCACTATTACAAAACACAGATGCATAATAAGGCAAGTGTCAAACTTATTAAACTCAGAATAAACTATTAGAACTAAATAAGGGGCTACAAGACTGAGTATCACCAAGACAATAACAAGAGTGCTTAAAAAATGAGACTTTAAGAAATAAAATATTACTGCAGGCTTCCACATTTTTCCCAGAGTTCCTAAGTCTTGATTAAATTCAGTTTTCTGGAGTATGACAAACATTCCTCCTTTCAGCTGCTCAGCACAGGAACATATAACAGGAGAGCCAAACTAAACATAACGAGCCGTTTCAAAGTATTTAATTAAACTGGATTGATGCGGATGCTCCAACATGGCTGACCTCAAGCGTTTCTCTTATTGCTTTAGTTTGTAATCTGTGCAAAACGGTCTGGAGAAAGTCTCCACTTCCTGATGAAATCAGTGCTGCATGGATGGAAATTACATCTAAGCTGAAACCTGATGTTTATTAAAACACCACGTTTGTATCAGTTTAATCAAGCCTGTGAATTCTCCACCAAGCATTTTTGTCCGTTTCCTTTAGTAGCTCCTGGTGATTTGGACTTTTTCTGTGATTGCACTGCAACAGATTTTCTTTAAACCAAACAATGAATGAACTACTATTACTGCTTTCTCTACTCCTTTAATTTGTAACCAGCAATTCATTGGATACCAACAATTTCCACTGCAGATTCCCCTGACAAGGCAGAAACAGTAAAGGTAATTGCGTACCTACCTGCAAAAAACTATTAATCAGTAAAATAGTTCCTACAGAGCAGCTTGAAGTGTTGCATCACTCAACTCCTCAAAACATGGAAAAAATTATGAATTTAAGACGTATCTATATGTATTTAGGCTCTGGAATGGAACAATCTATTCCTAATTTGAATTTTCCAGGGTCTAAAAATTTTAATTATTAAGTTTTGGACTTTTTAAGATGCAGCAGAAATCCATTTTTGCAGGTTGTGTGCAGATATTTAAAGGATTTACAGTTAGATGGCAGGACAATAAATTAAAACAAGGGAGGACAGAACTGTTTGTGCCTGATGTACAACATATTTAACTGCAGTATGAATGATAAGGTCCAACATAAGAACATTATGAGACATACAGCAATAACTACTGACCTGAAACAGTTCATGAAGCTCTGCTGTGTTCAGGTCCAGTCCGACTAAAGGAAGTTTGAGGGCTGCAGCCTCCTTACATTTTGCCTCCACATCACTCAGCGACAAGGAACTGAGGAAGAAATGAACAAATTAAAACCTAAAGCTTCCACACTTTCCTAGACTCATCTTGTTTCAGATTTTTTCAATACTTTATGACCTTGAGTACTAAAATATTAATCTAGGTCAGCTTCTCCATCGTTTTTCTCAAAGAAATCATGAAACACAATTGTGAAACTTAAGGAAAATAAAGGGTCATTTCAGTTTTTGGGCATCTAGATAGAGTAGGATTGCACGAAATCTCTACATAGGACTTCAATACATATCTTTCATCTAAAAGTTTACTAACAGAAATACCTTCACTTCACATGTGCAAAAACAAAAAACTGCAAAGTATCTGATTTTTAAGAATTGTGAATTTATTGGTTAGTGACTAAGAAACTAAAACGAGCATTAGGTTTAATAAGTCAAGTTTTTATGGGGTGTACAAAAAACCCTCAAAAAGGTTTATCCTCTTCATAGAAATAAACTCTTTTCCATATTAGTTTTACCTTTGAGATAATAGAATTAAAGTCTAGAAATTAAAGATTTCCCCCCCATACATTTAGAAAAGGATCAATTCAGATTTCATAACTTTGCAAAGTTTTCAAAACTACGTACGATGAGTGTGTAATGACATATTCAACATCATAGCAAATACAGATGAAATAGACATAATGCACAGGAAAATGAAAGTAATACCTTCCAACATGGCAAGCTCAGCGACTAGAGATGAACAAAAGCTCCTGTTGACGAAGGACAAGTCTCACCTGCTGCTTGGGACGTGGTCGCAAAAAAGTCCGAGCTCCGACGCTCCTTCCCTGCAGACCTCTGCACCAAACACCCCCTCCAACACACCGCCAAGGACACACGCCCCTGTCCTCCATGCTGCCTGTAAATTAGAGTTTATTCGGCTCAAAGTCCCAGAGGTTTTTAAAAAATAGAAAGTGTCCATAAGGTTTATATATAAAAAAAAGTTGACTTCTAAAGCAATATCAGATTTTTTTTCTTTACTTATAAGGAGTTCAAAGTTCACAGAAAAAAATTACTTTCTTTGAAACCAAACCAGTCGGTAAAAAAGGGTAAGAAAAATTAATGAGCTATAGATTAAATATTGATCTCACAGATAATCAAGGAAACAGGCATGTTTCCTTAATTTTCCCCATTTGATGTCCAATTTCAGGTTAAATTAAGGAAACAGATAAACAGAAAAACAAACAAACCTACAGCCAGAATTAAATCACGAGAATAAAGAAGTACGACAGTAATTTGAAATAATATGAGAATAGAGTTATAATACTATGAGAATAAAGTCAGTGTTACAAGAATAAATTGGTAATAATACGAGCAAAAAAAGTCGTAACAATACAAGGATAAATTTATAACATTTCCAAAAAAAGTCTTAATATTGAAGTTATTAAAGTTGTAAAAATGAAGTAGAAATTTTACAGTCCAACACAATAAATAATCTTGTGAAGTTATACATTGGTATCAGTTTTACCAATTTAATCTTTAAAAGCATCAGGATCCAATTATTATCAGTAGGAAGATTTTGAAACGACCATTTCAAAGAATGAACCACACGGACTGAACTGATCGTGAAATGTTTTATCGAAGCTTTGCTCTCAATAAAACGACTCTCTTGGGTATACTGCATCTTTGTTCTACCAGTATAACGACTTTATTGTGGTAGTACTGACTCTACCCTTTGTCAGAGTCTAATACTCTGTGGTACATACCTGTCTCCCTTCAGCCGAGTTAAACCCCAGAAGCTGCAGTTCACAGTCTGCCTCTAGAGGTCGCCCCAGCTCCCACAGCTCCCCATTCACCTTGCACACCAGCGCTCCTTTCACCCTGACATAAAACAGGGATTTACCCCTGCAATCATGCGACACCTCAGAAACATTTCTGCCTCTCTTGTGTATTTACCTCAGACTCTGTGCAACGTAACGTGGTGTGGTTACTCCAGCTGTTCCCTTCACCGTCAGTCCATTAGTGAGGCGGACGGAAAGAGGGTTTTCTCTAACTTCACGTCTCCTGTTCTCATCCCTTTGTTCCCTGAGAGACTCGAAGACGCGCAGGCGCTCAGACAAGGCTGGAGACAACTGGAGCTGCAGAGGAAAAATATTAAAAAGAGTAAGCAGGCACATTGTGAAACATGATGAAAGTCAGGAAATGAGCAAGAGTCATTAAAATTAACAGAATGTCATCATTTCAGTTGTAAATCTTATCCTAAAGCACTGTTTTTGTGACAGGAACCCATTTTTTCACCTTCCTGAAGTAATGGCCTAAATCACTTTTCTTTTTTTGTGGAAAAAGTGACTTGTGCTTATAAAGCATATTTTGGAACGAAAGAGGTGGAAATTGTTTTGCCAAAATTGCTTTTAGCTACTACAGCTATTTTTACCGCTGGAGTAGGAAGGTGACGTTATGTTAGAATTACTGTTCAACTCTAAGACAACTATTTTATAAGGCCCAAGGGTTTGGAGAATAAGTTGTTATTTCTTTGCCAAATAAAATGAACATCCAGTCAAAAATAATGACTCAAAACTGTGGTTTTCATACATCTGGTGGTCCTCAGGCTTCCTCTAGTGGCAACAATGTGAACTTCAAACTTTATGTCTCACCAATAAGGTAAGGCCATTGCAGGGATGCAACACATTTTTTATTTCAAGGTTCTAGAATCAAAACTTTAATTCCTTTAATCCATTTTTTAAAAAAATATATAAAAGAATGTTCTGAATATTTGGCAGATATTTCCAGAGGTTGGGTTTTAAACATTGGACATCCATCAAAAGTAAAAGGAATGAAAGTGGTAAAAAAAAGGAACCAAAGGGAAAAATGGTTAAAAAAAGGAGGGGGAAATAATCAACCTAAAGAGGAAGGGAAGAGGAAGCGAGAGACAGAAGAAGGAAAATAATAGATGATAATTCATCAGGAAACAAATGGAGGACAGAAATAACCAGAAGCTGAAATGAAATCACAGGAGGACAGAATGAAGGAGGAAACATTGATAATAATAAAAGGAAGAAGAAATGAACAAAGGAACAACAAAACGACAGAAAGAAATAACTGGAGGACAAAAGGGAAAAAAACAGTTGAACAGGAAGGAAGATAGTAACAAAGAAATGAATCCAATAATAACAGAACAAAGTAAGATGGATGGAAGAAATGTTTTTAAATGCTATAATCGCTTTTTCCTGTGTTGCTCTAAAGCTAAAAAAACATAAATTAATTTACACACTAATCCAGATTGTATAGGAACTCTGTACTCAAAAAGGTTTGTTGTTCAAGCAAGCTACAAGATCCTGGAATATAAATTAAAAAAAAGATGTGCTAAGGATATCCAGAACAATTTCAGAGTACAGAGATCTGGTGTCATGGTGTGGAAACAATCAACTCATCTATAATATGAACAAAGATGGCTGTAGATTTCAAGAGACACAGAGTTAGAGCAAACTCCATTTCCATCATGGAGGAAAAAGTAGAAGTGGTTCAGGAATATAAATACCTCATTGTCCACCTGGACAACAGACTGAACTAGAAGAGCAGCATCTACAAGAAAGGAAAGAGCAAGCTATGTTTCTTGAGAAAGTTTAAGTTCTTTGGAGCAAAAGGCTCCAGATCTTCTGCAAATCTGTTCTAGACTCCTCTAGAACATCTGGAGAATACAAATGAGATTTCTTTATAAAATGAAGATTACAGACAACCCGGTGCATCTTCTTCATGCTTTACAACAACAGACCGTCTTCAGCCAGAGGCTTTTTCAGACGTGAAAAAGTAATACGGACTCCTACAGGAGATCCTTCCTGCCATCAGCATATACTACTCTGAAGAAATTTCAAAGAGTAGTATATGCTACTACCGTATTAGTCCCAATTTTCCTTTGGGACTAATACGGTATTTTTGAACTGACTTTTGAAAAAAAGTACTGGTGGCTCTTTCAGCAGAATCATCATTTTCATTAGTCCAACTAGAAAACTTGAATTTAGTTGCTGTGGGACATTAAAGGCTCCCTCTCTTTCCAATAAATGCTTAACTCCATTCCATTGACAACGTTAATGTCTGTTCTTATGCTACAACTATTATCTATATATATAACTGACAATGGCAAATTGTTTTATTTGTAGATTAAAATAATGTCAATACATTGTCTGCCTGATACATGTGGCAGATATTTGTCATTTTGTATTGAGTAAGTAAACCAAAGACAGATATCCGCAAGACGAAAAGCATTTCTGGTGAGGCAAGTGAGGCTGGGTCCGTTTATCATTTAAACACATTCTGGCAGACTTCGGAGGACAGTCAGTCAGTCAGTCAGTCTCCGTGTGCCGATTTATTAACAGTAACCCTCCACCTGAAGGCTCCTTTACACACCATTTGCACGGCAGAGCAGATCTGTAAGCACAATGGATCAGTCACCTGAAAAGTCCCAAATCCCATTAAAAAAAGCAACAGCTTCGGTTAGATCATTTAGGTTTACAAATGCAAAACTATTATGCCAAAAAAGTGTCAAAATTAAAATCCTAAAACAAAAACCTTATCGTAAACATGAAAATGTTGACCTCGAGAAATGATCTCGTGTAGAATGCCAAGCTAAAAAAGAAAGTGCTGCATCATTGTAATAACTGCCACTGGCATAACATTATGACCAGTATGGGCGCCCTGACTTTGCAGATCCATGTGCAAAATAGTGCAATCGGACGCCTTTCTAAACAATTCAGCATCAACTTCTACAGCAATCTGAAATAGAGCAACTCATCTGTTGCATTTTATCAGATGGTGGTTTAAAAATGTTCCTTTCTTGAATCGCTTTTGATTAATATTGACCACTGCAGACATGATCACCCCAGAATAGCTACAGTTTTGGAGATGCTCTGACCTACTTTAGTAATCAGACTGATCCTTATATCCTTATGAAGCCCAATATTCCTGCTGGTAACATTAAATCTGAGGTGAGAGTTATCTTCAACGTTAACTAATGTAAATCCTAATGCTAATTATTGGAAATGCAAATATTCTGCTGGGGACAAAGCAGCTAAATGAAAACACTCACAATCCCAGAAAAGTCAAAGTATTATGCAAACATTTTGCAACTAATAATATTGACACATGGTACGGTTTTAATTTTGGGGTAGCTGAAAAAAGGGGAATATTAACAAAAAAAAGAGAAAAATTGAGTTACCTCAAACTTATTCCTATTAAATTACTAATTTTCCCCAAAGGACATTTATTTTAATATAATTAGCTAATGCAACCCGTTCAGTCAATAATAAAAGGTTTAAATGCGTAACTACACTCGATAATAAACGTACAAAACAGAATTTGTCTACACACGTATTAACTGGACATCAGCTTCAGCTCATGACGACACACAGTAAACACGCTGCCTGCATGCTAACGTTAGCATCAGTTAGCTTCCGGTTGCTACCACAGGTTTCCGCACCTGGCTGTACCTGCTCCGCGTGTGGAGCGTCGACCTGCTCACGAGCAGCGTCAGCAGCTGCGTCACCGCCATCCTGAACGCACCTGCCTAAAGGCTCATTTACAAACACGCCTCATCTCTCTTTCCCCCTAATCAAGCGGCCATAACACAGGAAACACGAAAGTAGGCAGAGCAGCGGTGACGTTCGTTGGGGTCAGACTCAGTGACGCAGATTCGGGAGCAGCGTGCGCGTTCGCGGCTAAAAGCCAGAGCGCGCTTACACTAAAGAGATGCGCCAAACCGACAGAGGAAAAGGAAGGATGGATGCAGGGCGCGGTACACTGAAAAACGAATAATTAGTAGCTCAAATTGAAGTTATTAGTAATTAAAGTCAGAAACTCTTTAAGATTTCGCAGAAGACATTCTGCTGCATGATAAACAAGGTGGAAAAAGGCGGTGTTTGTGCCTTCCCTAGTTTTAAATACATTTATTCATCTAGTTAACATCCAGGTAGATTTTTCATTTTCCCCGTAACGTTAGCATTCCTTCAGTAATCAAACATTCGCGACACATTTTAATCCTTCAGTTACAAAAATAACATTTAATATTTAATTTCGAGAATGTGCGAGCAGCGATCTTTTTTTACAGACGCTCTTCTAAATTGAAAAAATAATTTCAATGATTGTGGATGCTGTACTTTGAGTTTAGCATTTTTGTTTGATCTCATTCAAACCTTACTGATCAAGATGAAGCTTCAAGATGGAGTACCACCAATCTGCCACATGAGGGCGCTAGGGCATTATGAGAGTACAGTCGATCGTGATGTCACACCTTTCAGCGTATTATAAATGTGAAATTATTTCGGTGTCTAACAATTCCCATCATTAATCCACTGACATACCAAGTCATTTACTACAGTCTAACTCAGTAGGGGTAATGTATGCATTTAGCTTCTTCATGAGCTTCCAGCTGGAAATTCAAAATAATTAAAAACCAATGCTTACAAATGCCAAAAAAGGTAGATTAAAATATGGCACATTTTAACTATAGATAATTGTCAACAATAGACTTGGAGATGAAGTTCTTTACTGCTTAACATTTGGTTGGTGTTTTGTAAAGGAGTCAAATTTCAACCGGGTCATGAAACATTGCCGTAGGTAATGCAAGGTTTGTGACTGTAAATTGGCAAACTTTGGGGCAACTAAAGGTAAAAATAGTTTTGGATATCATCATATTTATGTTTTTAAAGGCAGATGAGATAAAAGCAATAGGAGGTTATGAAAACAAAAGAGTTGCTACACTTGTCCAGCAAAATGTGTCGACATATTAAGTAAAACCATTACAACTGGACTTAAAATAGGGACAGATAAGCTAGATCTGAAGGTTATAATCTTCTATAAAAAAGTGCCTGTTTTCCTTGAGAGGTAGACTTGTATTCTCGTTAACAGCTGCTGCAGAATGTGTGCATGTTCATCACAAGAGAAAGGACTGGACACTCAAAGACCAGTGATATAGCATCATTGATGAGAACAGCAGTGAAACGTGTCAAATATATACAGACCATCAGCTTCGGTACATCTTCAGTCATTTTCAAACTTTTCAAATCAATATTTCTTGTTGTGAAATAAAAATACATTTACAAACACACACAAAAAAGAAAAAAGTTCAACACGTTTGGTGTTTGCTTGCAGATGCCTAAGAATTAACCTCGCTAATAACTCTCCACATAGTGTAATCACTGCAAACCCACTTCATCGCTAGTCGACTGCAGAGGCGACAAGACAGACAGATTGGTGAAAACTGTGATAACACTTGGATACATTTAAAAACTCGATTATCACCAAAGTCATCCAGAATGTGAAGCATCATTTAAACTTAATCTGCAAACAGAGGAAACAACAGATTTGACAAGAGTTATGGGGGGAAACAATCTGCACCTTTCAGGTGGGCGAAAGAATGATCACAGCTTGGAAACAATTGCTACCCCCCTTTCCCACAAGCTGAGCTGAGAAGTGCAGAAATGCTCTGGGGGGGAAAAGCACAAGAGCTTGAAGCAGGGAGATGAAATGGAAAATATTTAGATGCTGATTATTTCAAATATTTCTTCCTTCCCATCCCCAACTCCACTTTTATACTGATAACCAGAAAAATCCTTGCAAATGTATATCCTGGAGCATTGCAAAAATAAAAAATGAAAGGGCAAAAAGCTTTAGAACTAATTCAGCTTTTACTGCTGTAGCATAATCTTATACTGAAACATTAATAACCCAGCCTTTATTTTTTTAAGTTATTCTTTGAGACGTTTAAACAGCCATTCTTTTAATTGATACTTTTGCCAAAATGCTTATACCCAATAATTTTTAATTAAATGTAACTGAAACACTTTATTCTTTACATTTTTTACTAAATCAGAGTGTATATGAATTCAATACCATACGTTTATGTATTTCGGGGCATAATTAAGATGCAGGGGGTTCATTTGTTTTAGCAGCTGGACCTGGATCCATGTTTGTCTTGTACGGCAAGCCGGGTGGTACCAGCGATAAAAGACAAGTAACCCCAAAGCCATAATCACCAAATCACCATAGCAACCATTAAGAGATGCCTTCTCCAGTCATAACCAAATATGGATTTAGCTAAACTCTACCAGGACTTTAACAGAACCATGTGTTTGGATCAGATGATGGTGGATCGTGGGTGTCATGACAGTTTTAAATGAGTCTTTGCTCCAACACAACCATCTCCACAGCATGTCGAAGTTCTGCTGAGGCCTGATAATGAACATTTGAATCTGGTGTGTTGAACCCTGGAAAGCATTGAAACATGTTGGATAGAGGAACGGCTAAGATCCCTTTGTCTGTAAACTCCATTGTTTTTTAAAATGCCAACATAAATCTCTGTCCCTTTAGAAAGTATTGACCACATGGTTACAAGTATGTATGCCCCTTTATTATCTGAATATTTTGGTGTGAAAATAGTGTTAAAAATGTTACGCTGAATAAATTTACTTATATATATATATATGTTTTTTTGTTAAACTGACAGTATAGGATTAGGCTACAAAAAGATGCGTTCTTTTAAAAATATTTTTAAATATCTTTTCCTGGGCTGCCCGAAACGTTGCATGCATCTGTATGCAGTTTATACAAAGCAATGCTTCCTGAAACGTGGGAGGAAATGCAGCCCAACAGATATTTATTTAATTCAAAGATAGGTTCCAACCAATTAAAAATACCCCCTTTCCAATTTAAACTCTTGATTTTATTCAAGTAAAAACTAACGTTCCCGTCCCTTTCTGCTATTGAGTGTTCATAAATGAAACTTGAACAAAACATGTTATGTCTGTGAAAGAAAATGCTAAATTACCCCAACACTTCTTCAGAGCAGTGATTTCAAAAGGAGAGGGTAAGAAAGTTATGCAAAACATTGCAGCAAAAAAAATTCAAGGTTAAAGCTTATCCAAAGGCCTTGATCACAGTGAAGACGGAAAATAAAACAATCACTTGAGACATTTTTAGAAATAAAAGTTTGAAGGAAAAAAAAGGTATGTCAACTCAGTCACTCTTTATATTTACAAGTTTAGAAATGTACAGTAGGGAGGAATAGATAGATGCAAAAAGCTCTAGCAAGAGAAGAAGAATATTTACAGTAGATACTCTGGAAATCAGAACAAGCGTTAAATTCACCTGCGACAACAAACCACTTCAAATGAAAAAAACTGTCAAATTCTCAGCGTACAGCTCTCTCCGCAATTATTGGTACTTCTGCTCGAGATGTGTAGAAAGCCTTGAAATGAGTTGCCATGGAGATGCCGTGACACTATTGCTGCAGTTTCCAAACAGCAAGCCATCTCCCTTACCAGGCTTCTTACTGGGTCTGCTGGCAAGACTGGCGTGGGTCCTTTTCCCCATTCCAGTTTTAAAAGTTACAATTATTTTTCTGACTGCAGGTAAACATAAGAACATAAGAACACAAGAAAACATCCCTTACATGGGATGTTTTCTTGTGTTCCCCATTTTGAAGAGTGTCAAGTCATAATTATAGCTCGAGGAAACTTGAAGTCATGTATTAAAAAGCAAAACATCAGTATATTTGCTGACATATTGGTACATTTTCTCCAAATTTCAGTGAGATTTCACAGCTGCAGTAGCATAGCGGTTAGGATTTCTACACATCTTTATCAGAGGTGCTGCTAAGTGTGGAGGAAGCTGTAACATTCTTGTATTTCTAAGAGGAGATTAGTTTGGAATCGATTTGCTTTCATGTCCGGGAAACATTTCTAAACATTTTAGAAAATGTGATAAATCCCACTGAAAGACTGAGAACTTCTTTTTAAATGAAGCCAGATATATCGGGGTATTCATTTAGCTCAGCATAAAGAGTTAAAACAGTGCCAAGCAACAAGTCTGCATAAGACGAGTAAATGCTCTAGATAGCTTATTTTCTTCTATACAACTTCACACCAAGTTGGCTGGTATGAGAGATAATCTTTGTGAGTAAAGCTGAGCATAAATGAGGTAATGCACAGACATCTTAAAATGCCACGTTATTAATTTCAGGCTCCTCTTACGTCTTTCTTCTGACATCTCAGGTGAAGTAACCCCAGAATCACAGAGAAAGAAAAGTATTGTCTAATTTCTGCTTGAACTATCCGTTTTATTCTTGTGGTTATGCCATTTAAGGTAAAGCATCTAAAGTGTGGAGAAATGGAAGAAAGCAGGTTATACAACACTCTGCACTACGTCACCAACAACCTCTGAGTACAGGGTGGAGTGAGCGGCCACTAAAGCCGACGCATCAAGACTTGATCGGCTATTTACACACAACCTAAGGTAGATTTCCTTCAAGCTAAGTAACAGAGTAAAGATATCTGGGCTCATACCAGCAGGGCTAACACACACTGCACTGTTAGACGTGTGGCTTGCTCTTCTCATTCAGCTTGTCGTAGTCGACCGCTTTCAGTAGCGCGGGGGGAGGTAAGGCCTCTTCTGCGCATGGAAGGGGCCGCCGCCGAATGGGGGTCCGGCTCGCTTCCCTCCATGAAACCCGCCCCTGGGGTGGTCTTGAGACAGGCTGCGGCCTCGCATCGGGGGTCTCTGCTGCATGGGAGTGGGGAGGATCGGGGGTCTGGACGTGGGCAAGTTGAGGAGGGGGACGGGGTTGGAGCCTGGGATGTGGGGCGCAGCTGGAGGGCTGGGTGGGGGTTTGGAGAGAGAGGAGTCTCCTGCGGGGGAATTAGGCGTGGAGGGAGAGGGGGTGGAGGATGTGGGGGACGGGTGAGGTAAAACCAAAGGCTCCTTCACTCTGCCGAGTAAAGGCGGAGGAATGCCGGGCGCACCTGGGCGGTGGAGAGGGGGGGTATGGCGAGGGATTAAAGGCTCTTTAACTGTGCCAGCCCGGGGCAGTTTAGGGGGGTCGCCTAGCAACGATGTCAAGAGTGGTGGAGGGGTCACCTTCCTTCCTCTGGGCCCCATTCTGCCGAGCTCTGCACCTTTGGGCCTTAGTGATGGAGGAAGAGGCAAGCTGTGGTCCACAGGGACCAGCATCCCCCCCACCATGACGGAGTGGGGCAAAGAAGGGTGAGGCGGCGGAGGCGAGAGGCGGTGCATGGAAGGAGGTGGAGGCAGCCGAGGGATTGGGGGAACAGTGGCGAAAAAGGCGGCGGAGGGATGGAGGTGAGGTTGGAGCATCGATGGAGGAGGAGTCTGCATGTTTTCAGGGTGGTACGGCATTGGGAACGGAGGCTGAGGAGGAGGGAGAGGAAGAGACGGAGGAGGGTGAAGGTGTGGGATGTGGTGTGGAGGAGGAGGAGGAAGAGGAAGCATGGAGGGGTTCATGTCTTCAGCGCCTCCCTGGCCCATCCTGAGAGGAGGGGGTAGAACTTGGGCTGATGGAGGCTGACCCTCCAAGTATTCTTCCTCTTCGTACCACATCGAAGCCCCTGGCCGACTCCCAGCTCCTCCCCCTCGCCGAGAGCCTCGACCAATCACGCGGATGCTCTCAACTGTCTTGATGCGCTCTCCGGCTGATGGTCGGTTTGAATACCCCAGAGTTTGGATCGGTGCTCCTTCGGTGTGGGGCGACACCAGTGTCTCGATGCGATGGTACTGACCTTCCTTTGCGTCTGCTAGCATCTCTTTCCCATTGTCCTTTTTTCCACTCAGACCCGCAACATCGGACCCGGTGCTCGCCTTCCGAGAGCCAGCAGAGAGTCTCCGCTCTGCCAAGGCTCTGCTGTTCCGACCCTTCAAGTCACCGCCAGGAGTAGACGACACCTGCTTCCGCATCAGGTCTTCGTCGTTTAACTTCGTGCCGCTCCTTTTTCCTGCACCGAATCTTGAGGAGGAGGAGCCAAGAAAGTCTCCGTTGTTGCTGCTTCCGGTCGGGGTGACTGCAGCATCCCAGGGATCATTGCGGTAGGCTGTGGGTGAGAGGTTATGCTTTCCAGAGGAGCCCAGAGATTCTGGCACGCCTCCAGGAGTGTCCATGATCTCGTCCTGCGTCGGCGTGCCCGCCGCCTCGTCCCTCACCGGGGTGCCGTCGACGCCGTCGGGACTTGCGTCGCCCAGCGCCAGGCTGAAGCCTGGATTACCCTGCAGGAAACTGTTGATCTTCGATTCTAGGCTGGGGGGAGAGGAAGAAGGAGCTGAGGTACGAGGAGCGGGTGGAGGAGGAGGTGGAGGAGAGAGCTGGAACTCCTTCTCCCAGTCTCTGGCTCTTCCAGGCTCGTCTTGTTTGAGACTATTCCCCAGAGGGGGCTTCGTCTTCGGGGTGGTTGGGGTTACTGGCGTTTTGACACTGGATGAATCCGTGGAGGTTCGGTTGGAGGGAGCGGTGGAGGTATTAGTCACACTTTGAAGGAGAGATGACAAACCTGTTTTGAGATAATTAAAATGAAATAAAAGAAGTAACATAAACTGTGCAGTAATATTTATTACCAATTAAATTAAAGAGAGAAGTGTGGGCAACCTGGCGTGTTGGTTTTAGACAGAGCGTTTAGTATCCCTTCAGGGGTGATGTCAACACGTGACAGGATGCTGGCCAAAGCAGGACTTGGCGGCGTCCCTTTGGAGGCCGCTGACTGGGCGGTGGGGGTGGTGGGGGTCCCAGGAGACGGCCGAGGAGACGGAGTAGGTGCTGGGAGAAGGCCAAGGACAAAACCACAGTAAATATAAACCAAAGCAGGCAGTTATCCATTTATTTAATGGTCCGAGGGCTTATACATTTTCCCCCACAGTTAAATTCAAGCATTTTCAAGGTACATTTTCAAACTTCCCAGCTACAGTTTCAATTCAGGACTATATGATATATTTTTCTACTGTTTTTAATGCATAGTGCAGCCAGACACTGCAATGGGAGGCAGATTAAAGGCTTCCAATGCTCTGTCTTCAGACAGAAGAAAAAGAAAACACCAGGAACAAATCTGGTTCATTTGTTTTGTAAAATGTGATCAGCTGACATTGATTAAATAATGTTTAATCACATCTAGTATCCTTCAGAGAAGGGTAATAGAGAAGGCAGAAGGCTTCAGAGAAGCAACACGTTTTCAAACAATAGGGAGTTGTTAGTAAAAAATATTTACTCTCCATATGAATGACTGTGTGTATATATTAGGGGTTGCACCGATGAGTCGACTAATCGACTAGTCGATTCTTTTCTCTGCAATGACTTTTTTCTGGGCCAGTCGACTAGTCGCAATCACGTGACAAAATAGATTTTTCCAAGGAAATGAAAGAAGATGGACCAGGTGAGTTCGTCAGAAAGCTCACATTGTATAAAAATGTAAATAATTTAACAAAGAGAAGCTGTAAATTACAGCATAGGCTCCCGCAATAGGGGCGATGCGTGGCGCGGTGGTTAGCGCGGCGTCCCGCATATAGAGGCTTTAGCCCGCGGTATCAGGAGTCCGACTCCCGTCCTCCAGTCTCTGGGCCCATCATTCCTCCCTCCCCCGCTGCGCTCTATCTGTCCCCCTACAGTCAGATTGCTGTCAAATAAACTAGTGCTGAAAAAATACTTTAAAAAAAGACAATGGAGTAATGTGCGACAATGTGACATGATGTCAGGCTTTTTTATCCCCCAACTGATCAGCGTCCTCCTGAGTATTGAAGCTTCTAACCTGGCAGCTTTGTGATCTTATAAAAATATGGTTTGACAACATCTGTAAACTAAATCCAGCTTCACCCTGAGGATCTGATGGAGCCGATCTCTTCCTCCGTTTGCATGTCGGTTCAGAGCCGCTGCTGAGTCAGCAGAGCTGCGCATCGGGCGGAGGAGCAGCGGGAAGCTCCGCTGAAACTGTAACCAAACGGGATCCGTTCATAGTAAGTTTGGTTTGTGATGATCCAAAAGCACCATTATGGTCAGTGTGATAATTTGACTCCTATACGAGCAGCTATCCAGAGATCATTAGCATCAACCGGTGTTTGGAAAAAAAAGTCAGACCGACTTTGTGGAACGAACTTTTCACCGCTGCTCATGAAGAATCATGTGTTTAGACCTAGTAAAAGCGGGAGAAGGGAAGGGGTGTCAATATCTGCAGTAAAAATAGCTGATAAAGCCGCCAAGACGTGAAGTTTTTTGCGCTTACGTCACTATGACGTCATCGCGACTAGTCGACATCGACTCGACTATTGTCATGATGTAGTCGACCTTAAAAAATATGTAGTCGTTCAACCCCTACTCTGAAGTAGAGTTCTCTACTTCAGAGAAGTAGAGAATTCTACTTCTCTGAAGGTGTTTAGATATCAAAGGTGTTGATATCTAAACACCTTTAGATATCAAACACCTTTGATATCTAAAGGTGTTTAGATATCAAATCTAAACACCTTTAGATTTGATATGGAAACACTTTGTTTTAACACTGGGTTTTAACTACTAATAATACACACCTCAGTTACATAAACAGAATGTGACTCTATTAGAGTAAAGTTAACTCTGCTTTTGGATGAAGTCTACTAATATCAAAACATTTAACATTTGTGAAATGGCTGTGCATTTTGTCCCTATTCTCAAGAATTACTGAATTGAATTTTACATGGTTAACACGGTAGAAGCCATTTGTTAGTTAAATACTTAATGAAACATATTTATCATCTTTGATGTTTGGCTTGGATTGTGATTGCTTGCTGGCATACTTGGGTTGTGGATGTGGGTGGATGTGGTGTAGCCTGGTCAGATAATCTGAAGGAGAATAGACCATACCATCCTCATACTTGGGTATCAGACCCACAAACCAAAACCAGATCCAGTGAAAAACCATGGTCCAGATTTCACAAAGCTAAAATGAACAAGCTAACCAAGCTCAGAAATTACTTCTGTATGACTTGTAAGATAGATATTTTTGTTCATCCACATGATTTTATTTTACCAAGAAGGGTGCATGTAGCGGTTGATAAAATGACAACGACGGGATCAGCAATCAGGATCATTTTATTCCTGTTTAAAACAAGAAAATGTTACTGCAGCAGCTCCTGGGCTTCAGCTTCCTCACACACCTTAACCAACCAAAAAAACACAAAATAATCACCTTGGCGAGGAAAACTTAATAGATGTTACAAACGTGGGAAATAAATGCCCAGTGAGGTGCTGCTCTAAACATACAACAATTAAACAATAATATATATATATATATATATATATATATATATATGAAAACGTATGAGTTTAAAACATACTTTAGAACATTTTCAAGATTTTAATACGCAAACAGAAAAACACTCACCTCTCCTCAGCCAGCTAGACGCAAACTGAGGAGGGCAGCGGGAACACACGGGATATAACGCAAAAACAGGAAGTAAGAAAATAAAAGCTGCCCCACCAAAATAAAATACAATTAAAAAACAAAGAAAAACAAATATTCATAGATGAGGATGGATTTCTACACACTAGTGACCAAGATAAAAGCAATATAAAGAAAATAATACATAACAGACATATCAATTCCAAGAAACTGAGTTGTGAGAAGGTTCATAAAGAAAATTAAATAAAAAAATAAAATTGACTCTGCTACACATAGAATAAAATTTCTACCTCAAATGACATGTTCAGCGGTGTGCTTAACTCTGTACAAGGAAGCCTCCTGACCTGCATCCTTTCAAAAGCTAAAAGGAAAAACAAAAAACTTTATTCATTTTTTATAATGTCACAACTAATTGTTGAAGTACAGAAACCTCCCATCCACTAGCGGAACAAGTCAGTGTTGGGCCTGGGGGCAGGGCCAGTTACCAGGCCCCTAACAAATCACCGGGCCCCTTACGTGCATCAGCTGCTGGAAACTGTTGAGGGGGGGGGACTGAAACTGTTGACTTCAACATTAAATACACCTTTCTCAACAGGTGAGGGCACATGTTCTCCGTCTATAATCAGACATTTAAGAGACTTGAAACCATTCCTCCCTCCCTGGCTCCACCAGACCCGGGTCCCCATCCGGCCCGGTTCGGGGGGCAGTCACCTCCCCAGCCCCCTCTATAGCTCCACCCCTGCTCCCATCATTACTGTAAAATCCTCCAGATTGAAAGGAAATAGCCTAGTTGTGGAAGCTATGGCGATATCACCAATCATCATAGGGGTTTTTTTTTCTTTCAAATTTGCAAAGTTCAGATGAATGTAATAGTCCTGTGCTTAAGACTGGAGGGCAGTTTTAATCTGGTGTAAAGCAGCCCTTGCTTTTCCAATGGTTCCAGTGTTAGTTTTAATTTTTTATTTTCTCTACCTTTCACTCTTTTTTGTTCTTTTGTTTCAAAAGAAACAAAAAACTCTCTCTTTTTTAATTTTTCCACCATCTGACATATTTAGATCCTATACCTGCAGCTTTAATCAGTTCATTTACTTAACTAATGTTGATGTTAATTCTTGTTTCTTGGACATTTAAAGTTTGGGTTAGATAAAAATAATTTAAAGAGCAATAAAGACAAACTATGAGAAGTGTCAGTACTTGAAGTATAGCTTAAAATAGACAAGGTGACACAAAAAGAACAGGCAGTTCATACAGTACTGGTTCCCTGTTTATGTGAGATGATGTCATATGCTGTTGCACATTTGAATGTGTTAGTATCTGTTAGTGTAACTCTTATTTAGTTGTCAGTCACCTAGTGCAACACAGAACAAAAACTCCTCACAATGTGGCTTTGACTGCAGGCAAGTGGTCCGACAGGCTCCACCAGCACTCCTCAGAATTCTTTATTATTATTATTATTCCTTTTTCTAGATTTTGATCGTATAGTTTAAACAATAAATATAACAGTTAACAAATTGTCCAAAATAAAACAAAACATTCTTGTTCAATGATCAAGAATTGAATAAGAATGCTGAAAAATAAAAGACACAGTTTAGCGTTGTGACTGAGTGATCAGCCACCAACACCAACTGGTGCAGCTCCCACTCATAGGGTCACATTTATCCAGCCCAATCATGAAAAAAACGTTACAAATTATGTTTGTAGATGTAAATATTCTTACAATACTTCATTAATTTTTGAACTAGAAAAATATGACACTAAGTAAAAAAAAGAAGTGACGAGCCGCCTCTCTCGCACCTACCTCCACTAGCGCTCCTCAGAATTCTGATGGGGGAACCGCAAGAGCGCCTGACCGACCCAGTCACACATCACACCACTAGGTGTCTCCAAACAAACACATCGATCAGAAATATCATAAACACATGCAACCATCACTACAATCATTTTGATCAAAACTCACACAAAGACACATGCAAGCTTTGCTCTCTGTTAGATTAGCAGCTGTTTTTTTCTGTAGTCTTTGGTCAAACAGTCAACAAGGATCTACATATATTGATAGCTTTCCACTGAGACTGCAGATTAATAAGATAAAGCTGTTCTTTCATAGAGGTAATCTCCGTGGGTGGGCCTGCGTAAAATCAACGTGTCCTACTGGGGCTAGGAGGACGCGTCCCCATTCATCAACAGCACTCTGCGATGGCTGCCGGGGGAGCCCAGAGTGTAGTGTATAAAGCGGATCTATTTACTTAAGCGGAACCACTACCCTAGCTACCAAGTTACCTTGACGTTATCCGCCGGTGTATTGATATGAAAAACGTTGTAGCGGAAAAATAAAAAGAAACATTGTAACAGTCACACTGATGTTACTTCCAAGTGGAATTCATCTTTTAAAATATACTATGTTGGAGTAAAGACACAATAAATTGGCGACGAGGAATCTGAACCCCGAACAACTGCCCGGAATGAGACTTTGAACCGGTGGGAAGGAGAAAAAGAAACAAAGAGACTAATAACGTATGACAAACTGCTGTCCCACTTACCACTGCAAAAGACATCAGTGAGGTTAAAAACCTACACAGGTGAAAAAGTGTCACCAAAGGGGAAACTTAAAGTCTATTATGCAGAATTAAAAGAGCAATAAATAGATGATTCTCCATGAGCAGCGGAGAAAAGTTCGTTGCACAAAGTCGGTGTGACGTTTTTTTGTTTTTTTTTT
>CAEGAF010147464.1:0-86438 GCA_903067075.1 Micropoecilia bifurca
CTCCGGACTCCCCGCCTCTCCCCCGACGCCGGCCCCCCCCCCCGGCCCCCCGGGCCCCGCCCCCCCGCCCCCCCCCCCCCCCCCCCCCCCTGTAGTAGCTGTGAGCAGTCAATGCCTAATCTGCAGTAACATGAGGAGTGTTTCCACTAATTAAAGTTTGGAGATCATATTTTAAACTGAAATGGAATGGCCTGGAATTTATTGGTAAAACAATGATTGCTGATAACTACTCATTGATTTCAACTGGGAAAAGATGCCATAGCATAATATCTAATATTATATATGGTATAATTACTAGTATACCTAGAAAAAGAGGCGTTAAATGCCTGAGAATAAACTCTTTCTCCTTTTTAGCTCCCTACATGCTTTTACAGGGTTTTAAGCTCGGCACTAAGATGGCCATAGAAGGAGGGGGATTTAATGTCTGGTGACCCATTTCTGTGTTGATTTGCCTGTTTATTTCGCATCACTGTTCTTGTAAAAGACCCTATGGTGACCCATTTTTCTTGTGTTCTTATTCAAAATGTCTGCTATTAAAAATAAATCCATGATGCTATGCACACTAACAAGGTTAAAGAGGCTTTGGAAGACAAACTTGCCTAGTGCATCAGTAATGAGGGTGTGTTTTACCATTTTATCTATTGGTTCAAACCAAATCCACCTCAAGTGGTTGGTGCTTGAAAAACCAAACACTTTGGCGTCAAACGTTAGCTCCCTTCTATTTTCTACTGGCAACATCTGGATTTTTATCCCATAGAATTGAAGGATGCATTTTAAAAAAGCTTACATTGCATAATAAATGTAATCCAGTGAAAGGCTGATGTTACTGCAAGAACATTTGAATTTATTTTAAGGCTTTTTACACATCTTTACCAAGGGTGGCAATAATTATGGTGTATGTTGTAAAACCAACCTACCAAGTGGGGTAGTCCAGTTTAACCACTGTCCTCTCTAAATCATTCTAGTAAAACAGATGGGGGTAATTACCAGCAGTGGCACCATGGAGGTAATTGTTGAGGCAAGGAAGATCATTACTTATTCATTTTGTCTAATCAGACTTTCCCAGAGAATCCACAAAAAGGAAAACCAGAGAGTGGTAAGTAGGGTTCCCCTACTTTAGGCTGCAAATATTTTTTTCTTTTCATTTTTCTTTGAATAAAAAGAATTTACAAGTCCAATTGTTAGCTGCATGGCTTCTCATACCTTCCTGACATGGCTATAGCCAGGTTAACACAGAGCTCCTGCGCGCAGCCACTAAGTCTGGACTCTTTCCCACCACATAACTATAGCCTCATTTCCTGTTAATGTATACACGTGAAGGAGAGCGCAGCTGCCATGCTACTGGAAAAAGGCTTTCCCTGCTCCATATTTTATACATGCCTCATTTAGTCATCAGGGTGGTTACGATGTTAATTGGCTCGTCATGCAGTTTAGAGCAGTTTCATATTTTGTTGAAATCCTATAAAGGCTTAATTGAGCAGAGCAAATTGCTGCCATATATCATTTCTTTATCATTTCAGTCAGGTATTTGTCATTTAGCAAAGTAAGACCACTGGGCTCAGTGCTTCACTGAACTTATACCACTTACATACCGGCACTTATTAGGTTAGTAGTACAACAAATTTAGTTAGGTCATTAGCTTGTTGAAGGGCTTTGAACTGGCATTTATAGCACTCGTTTCAGAGTGCGTTCTATGAAGGTAAAATCTAAACATTATGAGAAGCTGAGAAATAAAATAAGACTGACCTGCAGAATGTTTTTTGGTAAGTTCTCAAGGTTCTCCTTGACGTTAATGGCGTAAGGAGAGAGCTCAAACACTGGTGAACAGTCATTAACATCCAATAAAACAATGTTGATGGTTGTGCGATCCACTCTGGGGCTGCTTCCACGGTCTGAAGCCTGGACCACCAACGAATAGAATGAATGCGTCTCACGGTCAAGCTGTCTGGCAACTGAAATCACCCCTGTGACTGAATCGATTCGGAAATCATTGTTGGTGTTGCCTCCGGCGATGGAGAACCGGATCTGCCCATTGGTGCCATCATCAGCATCAGTGGCAAACACCTGGATGACATCGGTGCCAGTCAAGATGTTCTCCTCTATCTCAATGTCATAGATGTTTTGTGAGAAGCTTGGCGTGTTGTCATTGACGTCCAGAACCATCATAGTCACTTCCATGGTGGAGGAGAGAGGGGGCTCACCTTTATCTGTAGCCACAATGGTGAGGGTGTAGTTGGAAAGTTCCTCTCTGTCCAGTTCTCCAACCAACCTGACATCCCCAGCAATCACACCAATGCTAAACTTGTTACTAAAAGCTCCTCTGAGGGAGTATTCCACATAGCTGTTGGGTCCGCTGTCGGCGTCTGTGGCCTGGGCGGTGAACACCACTGTGTCCACCGGTGTGTTCTCCTGAATGTAAGTCATCTTCTGTGAAGTGAAGGTGGGAGGGCAGTCGTTGACGTCTAGGAGGATGATTGAAACCTGGGCGGTGCTGGTGAAACGGTTGGCGGGAGGCGGTGCCAAGTCATTGACCGTGATCGCCAGGTTGTAGAAGGACTGGGTCTCTCGGTCGAGTGCCCTCTTGATTCTGAGAACACCTTCCTTGGTGATGGCAAAGTGGCCATGAGGATCACCAGATGAAATTTTGTAGAGAAGCTGAGCATTTGGACCTGAAAAACATAAGATTTTGGTGTTTAGAGAAAGTTTTTGTACATTTTATCTTAAATGTGAGTCAAGCTCTGACCATACTCTATATATTCCAGGGACCCCAATAAAATATAACAAAATAAATAGTCTTTTGATCACATAGGAAATTTTAAGACCTTTTATTGTACCACCAGGATTTAAATCTAAGATGTACATAGATTGATAAATGATTTAATACCAACCCAAGCCATCCTAACCACTTGTCAAAAAGTAATAGGCCCATAAACCTAATATGTCGCCACTGGCGACTACAACATTAAATATTTGTGATTTCTGTGATGAGTCTATTGCATCACAAACAAGAGACTTTGGTCCAATTTTCTTTGCAGAATTGTTTTAATTCAGCCACTTTAGAGAATATCTGAACATCAAGGGCCTTTTTCAGGTCCTGGTGCGGCATATAAATCCAGAATTTGGGCTTTACAAAGCCATTTAAATGTGGAATTGCTATATGCTTTGGGGACTATTTAGGTGTTCTCGGTTTTTTGGTGAATATAGACAGTCACGTGTGTCTGTCTATATTCTGTAAAAGTAATTTTGGTAATTAGTGGTTTGCTGTGGTCTCAGTCATAAAAATGGGTTGTTACTCTTTCCAGACTGATAGGTGTCAATGAGTTGTTCTTGAGTTTAGACCGGGGCGTGATTTATTGCTTTTTGAGATCTTTTAACCTACTTTATGTTTTATGTCTTGGTTTGTTAAACTGATTTCTTGTTCTCAGAATAAGTCACTGTTCAACTCCAGTTCAATTTTTGAGCTCTAGTTGTATTTCAAAATGCTTTAAACCTGGGTTCCCTGACTTTAACACTTTTCTACAGCATACACTTGGAGCAGCTTCATAATGGTTATGGCTTTGTTTTTAGCTAACTTATTTTCTTGCCTAGCCTCTTTAAATTCACTGTTGCTCATAAAGTTGAAATAACCTCTTCTCATGAAATAATGGCGACAATGTGATTTATTTTTGACAGATTAAGTTTATATCCACTTGGAATTTTATTGATCAATTTCTTCCAAGCATATCACTGTGAAAAGTAAACCACAATAAAAAGAGAGGAATGTGAATGAAAACAAAATTATTTAAACTTTATGGGCAACAGTGTAGTGTATGCAC
The DNA here is from genome assembly GCA_903067075.1 of Micropoecilia bifurca. Classification (NCBI taxonomy): domain Eukaryota; kingdom Metazoa; phylum Chordata; class Actinopteri; order Cyprinodontiformes; family Poeciliidae; genus Micropoecilia; species Micropoecilia bifurca. Next base: position 3,816 of record CAEGAF010147464.1, read on the forward strand.
TTTTCCATGACGATGGAGCTGCTGGTGGACAACTTAACAAGAATATTTAAATTTTATTTGGCTGAATGAGCCATTTTCAGTAGGATAAAAAGCTGAATATCTAGGAAAACAAGAAAAAAATGTATGAAGAGATACTTTTTGTGACTCTGAGAACTTTTTCATAAACCCTGTTTGGAGGCATATAAAAGTTACAAATGATTACACCTACAGTAAAGACATGTATGTGAAAACAAACTTAATAAAAATACAATTTGAAACAGTCTCTTCTCCAATAAACCTTTATGTCACAATTTAACCTTGAGTTGAGTAAAGAAAACAAAGAGAACCTGATAACCAAAAGAAAGCATGGTGTAACCAAGGTCAAATTCTGATATTTCTATTGTTTGTGATATAAAAAACAAAATACTTTGTATTGGGCACTCATCTGGATAATCAACATCCATTTCCACAAATTGTACATGTTCATCGACTGGCTTCTCCTCTTGACCTCCAAGATTTCAATCCATTCATGCTGCATGACAGATTGCCATCAAAACAGAAACCAAACTGTAAGCCACTTCCACAACTGATAATGCCTTTCTGCAATTCAGCAGAAAGAAAAACACTGAAGGTCCAACATCTATTTAACGGCATAATTGGTTCACATCTGAGTGGATTTGTAGAGTAAATCACCTAACTTTGAAATCTGGCCTAATCCACAGCGTTCCCCAGGAAGTGGAGGTTAAAATGAGCTTAAATTGAGCGTCGGTTATTCAACCCAACATTCATTGAAGTGGAAAGCTTTGACACCTTCCCACACTTGAGGTGTATTTACAGTACACAAGTAATCCATTATCAGGAGACCTGCTTCCATCTGAGTTTAGACTATTCTGTAGGGAGACAAAGTCTTCGAGTCAGGGGTCAGAGCTTAGGAAGTGCTAACAATGGCAGTGTTTTATTGTGACAGTGAAATACAGCAGCTCTGTATCTGAAAGGACGACGTGGTCAGATTATGTGGAGAAAGAAGCCAGACTCTGGGTTAAGAGAGCAAGGCAGTGTATATCCCAGGAATGCAGGTCACGATAACCACATTAGGCTTGGATAAAGCTGTAATTACAGCAAGGGAGAGAGTAGCGGCAAACGTTCAAGTAATGCACTCACTTTTGAATCTCAGAAGTCCCCCACCTGAGAGGCAGAAACATAAATCACATTGTTTGTTTAATCAGAATAATTTAATCTATTTTAGAGTCAAAAGGTTCTGTGAAATCAACCATCAAAATAATGTGACAACCTGACATTAATTAATCTCCTCGGGCAATGAGTGGTGGGTTTTGAACCATGGGTTGCATGGTGGAGCACTGGGTTTCTTTCTGCATGTTCTCCCGGTGCATGCATGCCTTCTCTCTGGGTACTCTGGTTTGCTCCCACTATCCAAAAACAGATTAACTGGTCTTTCTAAATTTATCTACTTATGCAAGGTATGAGTGAGCATGATTTTTGTCCTGTGTGTCTTTATGTTGTCCTGTGATGGACTAACAACACATCCAATGTGGCTTAGAGAATAGATTAATTTTAGTTCATAAATCCCTGAACACATTATGGATCTGTTGTGTCAATCTTCCAGACTCAGGTCATCTGGTCCAAGTCTACTTTGCTCCCTCAAAATCATAACCAAACATGGAGAAGCAGCTTTCAGACTGAATCCTCTAAGTCGGAACAAACTTCCAGAAAACTGCAAAAATGCTGAAACACTGAATTCCTTTAAATCAAGGCTAAAACCCCACCTGGTTAGAGTTACTGTTGTCTAAAAGTAACTGGAACATCATAAATTGTAGCCTGTCAACTTTTCATCTTTCCCTTATTTAACCACCATTATATAATATTTTGTTCCTTTTTTTACTGTTTTAATCATGTACAGCACTTTGAATTGCCCTGTTGTGAAAATGTGATATACAAAAATATTGCCTATTGAGATTCCATTAAAAGTACAACTCCTATTCCCCAAACTGTTGCTGCAAGATGTTATTCAGTTGTCACATCCAGGAATTAAATTATCAAAATTGAGAAATATTATTTTTCTAAATAATGTTTTGTAATGAAAGTTTGGAACCAGCAACCAGCCAGGCAGGGAGTGTGTTAAAACACAGGCCGTTCTTGGGTCACTACCAGGTCAGATGATCTAGTTAGTTTACCAGCTAACATACATATCCGACTCCCAACATTACCTCACAAACAGGAGAAAAGATACATGCTTCAATAACAACTAGCTGTTCCATTACTAATTAAAACCTGGAGACCTGGAGGTGTTTGATGCTTCACTACTTTAGTATGACATTTCTGACATACCATCATCAGCGTCACTTGCCAGAACCGTGATGATACTGGATCCAGGCGGCAGGCTCTCGGAGACAGAAGCGCTGTAGACAGTGGTGTTGAAGATGGGGGAGTTGTCGTTCACATCCAGCACGTTGAAATAAACCCGGACCGTACTGGCCTGTCCACCGCCGTCCTCAGCTTTTGCAGTTAAGATGTAGTACTGCTGGGTCTCATAGTCCAGTGGACGCGTCACGTTGAAAACGCCCGTCACTTGGTTGAGGAGGAAGGTCCCGTCTTCATCGTCTTCCTCCAGCGAGTAGGTGACCTCTCCGTTCACCCCTGAGTCGGAGTCACTTGCCAGGATTGCTGCCACGATGGAGCCTGAAGGATGACACAGGCGCGATGTTAGCTGGTTTCTTTTAAAAGATTATTGCTGGAGGATTATTTTTAATACAAGTGAATGACTAATTGTTGAGCCAGCTGCTAATTCTGTCTTGGACTGCTATGACTGAACAAACAGACCATTATTAAGGACTTTCTGAATGCTTAACAGGATTATAATTCAGTTCCATCTTCAACAGACATTTTTCTTTGATTACCGACTCTTATTCAGTGCTAAGCGGGGTGAATGAGGTCTGCCAGACGGTTGTCAGAGGCTGTAAATCAAATCTGAGTTATTCCCCATTTGACCCACTAAACTTTTGATTTCCCTCTTGAGAAAAATCCTGAATATTTCAGAGCTACAACACATAAAATGCTTGGAAAAAATGCACAAGAAGAAAAAAAAGTCCCCCTTGAGCTGTGTTAGTTTGCTCTGAGAGGTTTTCCAGAAGACAAAACATCGGCTGCTCCGTCCATTTCGGCGTGTTTAGTTTGTAACCGTATGCTCCATTAAGCGACCTCACCTGGCGCCATGTCCTCGGGGATGTCAAATGAGTATGTCGCACGGGAGAACTTGGGCGTGTGGTCGTTGACGTCTTGGACAGTGATGTTCAACCTCATGTCAGACGACTGCTTTCCATCGTCCGCTCGCACCAGGAGGGAATATTTTGAGCGCCTTTCCCTGTCCAGCTTCTTGGTGGCAATCAGGTCACCGGATTCAGGGTCAATGCGAAAGCTGTCGTCGGCCCCACTGATGATGGTGTAAGTCACTAGAGCATTGGGACCCTAAGAGGAGAAATAGAAGCACGTTAGGTCAAGTTTATTTTCCTTTAATTTACAGTGTCTACTTTCAACTATTTTTCACTACATTTTCAACATCAAATTGTGTTTTTTAGGTTTCGAACTCTCTAAGCCAGTACCTTAGCCCCACTTTCATACACTTCTCTTTAACATGTCATCCTCAAGGAACAGGAAAGGAGAGCGCTCTGACCGATGAGGATCAAAGAGACTGTCTGCCAGCAAAATCAGACTCTTCACTTTCCTTGTCTCCGGATCAAACTCCAGACTTGTCAAGGATGAATGAAACCTTTCTCTGCGTCGTTTTTCCCAGAGACAGTCGGTAAGGAGAGAGCTTGTGATTTAGATTTTTCGAAACGTATCACAAATGTGAATAATGAAACCAAAACCAGGACAAAGGTTAAAGGGGTTTAATCAAACTGACCATCAGAAAGAAGATCCAAACAAGATTTGGGATTAAAAACATGAGGCTGTAAAAACATGAGGCTGTTGAGGTTAATCTTCCATTTAAAAAAATAAAGTAATTTGTGTTATCCTTAAAAGGTTGGCAGGACTGGAGTTTAGGCAAACCCCCCATATTAAGGTAATACTGTTTATTTTTTAAATTATGCTTTCAAAAATTGCTAATAACTTTTACCATACAGTTCTTAAGCAGAGCAGGAGACAGTTCTAGGTTCTCCATGTTCTCCCTATTGTCCAAAAGTATGTAGGTCACTATAAGTTGCTCTTAACAGTAACAAGGGAAAAATGAGATTATTAAAATGTTCCTGATGTGTATGGGGACAGAACAGAACAGAAGCTAATGCTAAAGAGCTAACTTCAATTAAACTCATGTTCTCCTTTGAAAGACTACAATCCTTGAGCACCAATTTAATTTTGATAGCATAATTTACATGTTTCATAATGTCATTAGATATTGCATTTATATTTCTTGTTGTTCTTTACCGTAAGTGTTTTATTATTTTCCTATATGTTTCTTCTTTGGAATAAAGTTATTGGGGGAAAGAAGGAGAACGTGAAGAGAGGAAACATATCTGCTGCGTAAACAGTTTTCACCCAATTCAAAATAAGAGCATGAATATTAACATCTAACTATTTGACAAAAACAGTTGTAACCAAAACTTCAAACTTGATGTCAAACTTTAAACAGCCGTGTAAATTTTATCTGGAAAAATATATTTCGGGGAAGCTAAGCATACTAAACATTCCAAACTAGCAAAATTGCTGAATAAAAAATTAGCTTTGCTATTTCAGCATTAGCAGTTTAGAGGATATCTACCCTCCACCAGAGTGATTATTTATTAGAAAACACAGATTTACAAAAAAGAAAATCACAAAAATATATACAGGACAAACAAAAACATATACAATTAGATTTTGTGCTATATGCCTTGTTCATGTTGTATGAATTTGTAGTTTTCCTGTACAAAATCAACTACCCATATTGCTTCAGAAAGGCACAGACTCCATGATATACATGGTGGCAGTGGTAAGAGGCTTTGGAACAGGAGAAGAGGACCAAATGCGATATGACATGTGAATGGGCCTGACGACAGAGCTTGACGTTTATATTTGTGTTGGGACAATGCAAGATCAGACAACTGTCTCTCTTTTGTATCTTCTGCCAGAAAAGCTAATGCGACTTCAAAAAGCTTACTGCTATTCACTGAGAAGAACCAAAGGCTCCAGTTACAGCTAAAATAAAAGAGACTCCTTCAGCTCTGCCTGATGTCCGTGTAACACTGTCTGATCCTATCTGAACAATGGGGTGGCTTATAAAGAGAGGTGTTGCATTAGGTTGTTTTATATTGACATATTTATTGCCTTGCTGGACAATGCTCACATAACCTGGATTTTAAATAGCCGTTTAGTAGTATTGCCAGGGTTCCTAGATGCCTTTTCAAAATTCCCGACTCATATCTTCCAGTAATTCTGTATATTTTTTCTACATTTAATGTATTTTCATATTTAATCTTCCCCATTACTTACAAAGCTGGATGAGCAAGTATACATCTGTTAGTTCTTCTCCTGAAATTAAAGTGGTCCAATCAGAGTGTTTTATGTTGCATTATTTTAAAATATTCACACATTGACTCAACAATAAATCTTGACATTTTTTGGATTCTGTTCCATTTATCTGTCCAATGTATCCATATTTCACCCATTAAATCAATGCTTGATGGATGTACCGAAAGAAGATATATTGTTTATATTTATTATATAAACGAAAAGTTTATTTTAGGCATTTAATTTAGGAAAATCAAAGTTTATATCCTCTATTCCAAAGTGAGGGAAAAAAAAAGTTTTTTTCCTAATTTATTTTCATTCTTCACAAAAACCTGGAAACTGCTAAAAGTTCAACTGTTCTTGGTGAGTTCCCAACCTCAACTCTCTGTACAATTTATTTGAATTTCATGTAAAGGACCAAAGCAAAGTATCTAGTTATTATGAAATGGAAGGAAAGTGACACTGTGATGCCCTAAAATAAAACCCAGAAAGACCTACTTCCTCCAGGAGGGTTTAAAAGGCTGTTAGAGAGAAATAACCAGTTTCATGACAAAGATGGATCAGGGGTAAAGTTATGGAGAATTTTAAAGCTCAGTAAGATTAAAGAAATATGCAAAGCTTTTGATCATTTCAATCAATCATCTAAAAATTTAATATGACAAAATGCAAACCTACTGCCACACGGTCGTCTATTTGAACTCACACGCCAAGCAAGGACTTGGCCTTAATCTGAGAAGCAACCAAAAAGCCCATGTAACTCTGGAGGAGCTGCAGAGATCTACAACTCCGGTGGAAGCATTTCTCAACAGAATAACTGTTTCTTGCAAACGGTACATGTCAGGCCTTTATGGAAGAATCAGAAGAAAAAAAGATGTTGCAAGAAAGCCATAAAAAGTCCTGTCTGCAGTTTGCCACAGGACATGTAGGCAGACATGTCAGAAGGTCAGATGAGAAAATTAAAAGCTATGTTTTGCCCTAAATGCAATGTGCTACGTTTTGTGGAAAAACTTTAGCAGGGACAGGAAAGCTGGTCAGACAATTAGAAGATAGATTGAGTTAAATACAGGGTGACCAAGGGTGCAAAAAGCCTTTGGACTTGGGCAGAGGTTCATATTCATGCAGCCAGAACTGCAAGCATGTTTGAATGGCCCAGCCAAAGTCCATTTGGTAAATTTAATGGATCATTTTTAACGTAATAGAGTTTTATAGCTTGAAAATTTTTACTTATGGATATTTTATATCCAGTCTCTATGACCTAGGGTTACTTTGCAAAGGAAGATGGTCAAAATTCTGTCACAACCCAAAAGACTTACAGCTATGATTTCAACTAACGGTGCTATATGGGAGGCTGACTGTTTTTTATTTATTTGTGCAATAAACCTTTTTCCCCATTTTACAACTGTAATTGTATAAAATGGAAAAAAAAACCATTGAAGTTTCCAATTAGAATATGAAAAAGTAGAAATAAAAAATATTTAGCAAAGCTACGTACTAACTGCTGAACACTTGTAAAATTTGACAGAGCATTAATAAAGTCTAATCGATATTACAGGTCAAAAGTTGCACAAGCAACTTCATAGCAGCAGTCTGTAAAAGTCCTGCTGGCGTCCCGCTGCTGGAATCCTGCGCAGTGAGACAATAAAAAGTTACGTGCAAGTGGAGCAGATTTTTAGCATTTACTTAATGTTATAACAGTTTGGCTGGATTGGATAAAAGATAAAGCTTGTCTCTCACAAAATCAAATGAAACATTCTTCCGTTCCAACTCTTTCGAAAACTTTTAGCCAAAAACTTTAGACAGACTCAGCATTGTTAGCCTAAGTTCATGACTTACTCTTATCTTTTTTGTGTGCTGTGAGTGAGTGCTACTTTAAAAAACTGTGTCTTCTTGACCTTGTCTCTCATTGCATTACCAGAACTTTGTCTAAGTTCCAGGTCCAATGGAAAAAAGGAAGGAGAGCAAAATTCTGCTCATCTAAGGACCCTGCTGTCATCAATCATTTGCTCCAGATCTGGCAATCCCATTAGCCACCTGCGCCGCGGTCCGGAACCCAACACCCATGGTTAGCCAATTAATTTCCTGATATGGTTCAGAGGCAGAGCAAGAAAAGGTGGGAGATGCTGAGCTGGGGGCTCATCTGAGCACTAAGATCTATAAAAAGATTTCTGCTGTCATTTAATTCATTTACCTTCCCCAAATAGTTTGGTTTCTTTCAGTTTACAACCATAAGAACCTCTATGCACGCAAATCCACCACTGCTCAGCCTCCTGACCTTGACTCTGGTTGTCTGCTTTATGATTCCTCTTTGAGAGAAAAGGCTGTTATAATGGAGGACACTGCCGACCAGTTAAACTGTGGTGTTTGGAGAAGCTGTTGCACCAGACTGGGGCATAGGGAATTCATTTAGCAGATGATGGCTCTTAGCTACTAAGAGAAGTGAAAGGTGTGAAGCAAGAACTGCCAGCAGGGACACCTACCCAATCACAACACAAACTCCTAGAAAACCAGCGATGACAGCTCAAGGACAGAGAAGTTGATAGAGAAAACTGGACCATGCTGCTGCAGTGTATGTGTTTAAGTCAATGCTTTTTCTTGTCTTTGAAATACACTCACTGGTTGTTTCATTAGGTTCTTCATCATAGCTCAGTGAAATTATTCAAAATTCTGGATTTATCTGAATATCACTGCTGAACTGAAGACTCATTGGACCAGTTGATGTTTTTCAGTCTGATGCCACCCAGTTTTGGTTTGCCTGTGTGAACTGCAGTGTTGGTTTCCTGTTTTCAGCTAGCAGGACTGCTGCCTGGTGTGGTCTTCTGCTGTTCTAATCCATCTGCTTAAGGTTTTAAAGAGTTGTATGTTCAGGTGTGGTATTCTACCTAGCTTGTTTGTAACTTCTGCTTTTTATTTTCTCCAGCCAATTTGCCAATTCCCTGACATCAATAAGGCGTTTCCACACAATTGCCAGTAACTTGAAGTGTATTCTTTTTCTGATCATTATTTTCTAACCAGAGAGAAGTAATGGTAACCACTTTCTGTAATACTCAGGCCAGGGGGTATTGCACCAACAACCATGCCATATTCAAGTCATTACTTCCAGTCAAACCTCTAATAAAAGCTTTAAATTTGAAAGAGCAGGAAAGGCAATAAGAAAGGCAATAAGAACATTTTCAAGCAGACACAGTTGTTTTTATTGATTTTATGTAAACCAACTGGAAATGTGAGTGGGGAAAAACGGATGCGTTGAACCGATATTTAAATCCCCTCACACATGAATCCCACATGTAGCACTGTTAAATGGGATGGGATCATTATGGTGTCTGAACTCAGCTTTTTAACTGGCCAACATTTTGCACTCTTGGCTACTCCATGCTGGCTTCGCGAATGTGGCTTTCCCACCAATGTGCTCTGAACGCTGAGTGTCAGCGCAACTTTAGTTTCCTGCATAAGGATGTGGGCAAAGACTTGGCTGGATTCATATCTGGCTCTGAAGAGAGCCTGGATAAAATACAGGCTTCTATTTAGCAATCTATTCATGGGAGCACTGCAGTTTGGAGTAAACATCGCTATAATCTGTAAATCCTAAATAGGCTCCTTGAAGTTGTATTCTTGTTTATTTCAATTTCTGCATTGAAACCAGGTTTGACTTCTCTCTGCTATGTTATTTTACATAATTCTCCAATCATTTGTTATATGCAGACCTCTAAGGGAATGCATTTAATTCGAAACAGAGATCATAAGTTGCACAGCTCAGGCTTTTCATAACTTCACACAAGGAAAAAGTGACCATGGATTTAATACCTTATATTAAAACATCTATGATTAAAACTTTGAATTCTTTGGCTCTCATAATTGACTTAAAATCAAATAACCTACCTAAATCCTGTTGGTAAAAAAAGACTGTAGGTCTTTGTGTTACTTTTCTCACATTTAGAGCTAGGAGAAGGGAGTGAGGCAACAGCTGTGCAATAAAAATCTGTGGCCTGGTAAGTTAAATCCGAGTCCATAGACCTTCTTTCTAATCTCTCTCCTCTCTATGACTTGATTTTTTCCATTAACTTAAAATGTATCCTTTGGTTTGAAGAAGGAACCACAGACATTTTGAGGTGCTACAAGGCCTGAATTTTACCTCCTGCAGGATTGAACGTCCACATCTGAAGCAGCCGAAGACGAAAGCTTCAGATTACTGAGAGAGATGCTGTTGAAGTAAAGGAAACGACTGACTTGACAAAGGGACAGTCATAACAGGGGGCTGGAACTCTCCTTAACATGGTTTTTACCAGTATTACAGTTATTTAAGTGAATTGGACCAACCTGGCCCTAGGTGAAAAAGTACTTGTAGGCTAAACCTCATTGGTTTGGCGGTATTAACTGCCAAAATGTGGTTGCTTTAACTGCCAATGAGCTTTTTACATTGTTAAAGAAGAATTTTGACTCTGTATTCCTTGCAAAGTTGCTGCAGTTTGACCATGAATGGTCAGGCAGCAGAATCTAAATCTGAATTAAAACCAGACTTTGACTAGGCCACTCCAAAACCTTCCTTGCGCGGTCTGAAGTGCGGTCTTAAGTAATTCATATCATTGTTGTCATGGAGTGATTCCTGGAGATTCTCCTTAAAGCAGCACTATGGAACTTTCATAAAAATGTGTTTAGTTATATTTGTTAGAACTATCAGTGTTGTGACAGTATAGTATAAAACAGATAATCTGTGAAAAAATCTAGCTCCTCATATGATCTGAACAGATACTCTGTCAGAAACTAATCACCTTCATGTACATGCTCCTCACAGCTGGCATGAATGCTAAGGCTAGCTAACATGACCACCAATGATGGTGGATAAATAGTTTTCCAGAAACGATCATTTGCACTTTGAGCAGCGCATACACAAGGTTGAGTGACAGCGCTAAGATCATCCGCCTGGATCTGACTGGTTGTTTTTGACTGGGATTTCTGCAGATTGCAATATTAGTACTGGGAGGATTTGGAGGAAATCAATCTTTTCACAGATTACCAGTCTCATACTGTCACAATTTAGCAAACAAATATATGAAAAACGTATCTTTGTAAAAATTACATACTGTTGCTTTAAAGAATTTCTGGAATCCGGATACTGTGTTAGTTTAACACAGGATAAATTAAAAACACAGACTCTCAAAAATTTCATCTTTTGAAGATTATCTTGTAGGTCATTTACCAAGTTGAGATTTTGGAAAATGTAAGGTTAGCCTAAAATGTGTTGTTAGTTTTCTCCATCAGTGCATCAGACCCATGCATGCTGTTTTTAGCCAGTTTGTTGAATCATGAAGCCTGATCCTATGTGAGCTCAGCTGAGTTTGAAATGTTCTTTTACAATCTCCAGGATGTAACATCAGTGTGCTCTTGGAGTAATTTTGGTAGGGCAAGAAGATTCATCCCTGTTTCATGTTCCCTTCAATTGTGAATAATCACTCTGAATGTACTTCAATTAAGTCCCAATGATTTAGAAATGGCTTTGAAATCATTTTAGCCTGATAGATATTTCATATTGGTATTACTTGTGAGATCTTTGCAGCCTACTGCATGTTGTCAGACACGTTCCAGTGAATCATTTGCTCTACAGGTTCATTCCAGTAAAACTCAACCAAAAATGTGGTCAATCACAATGATGCTCTAAACCTATGATTTCACACAGGGCAAGCCTGCTTTGAATAGATAATAATGAAATCAATCACTCAAGCTGATCTTTATGGCTAAATATTCACAACTGAGCCACAGCTTTCTGGAAATGAACATTTTATTTGAATGACTTTTCTGGTTTACAATTTCCAATTATTGCTAATAAAATGTGACCTAATTGAATTTAGTGTTGCTTGAAGAACGATTTGGATCACATTTTTATTTCAAATTGCTTACATCCATTCTGGAAGCAGCTAAATGGAAAATGGGCACAACGAAGCACAAAAGCAGTCAGACAGAAAAGAAAGTTTGGGAGCCGTTACCTCATCTGCATCTGTGGCTGTTAACTGCATTATCTTGAAGCCATCTCCAACATTCTCCTCAATGGTCACATCCAGAATATCATTAGGAAAAACAGGTGGGTTGTCATTGATGTCCTGCAGAGTGATCTCCACCTGCAGAGGAGGAAGAAGAGGAAACGCCAGAGTTTTTTATTAAAACTTTGCCAAATGGCTGCATTCTACCTGCTGCAGCTGCAGAGATCACAGCGAAGCAGTGACCTTTTCTGCCTTCTTGGATTTCATAAGATGAAGGAGCTACACTTGCAGAATAAATGTGCTGCTATTTAATTCCAGCAATAATAAAATGGGGAAAAAAATAAATTATGAGGTGTTGTGGGAAGGTGAAAAAGAAGTCAGCAAGGCCGAAAGGGATGAGAAAAAGAAAATCCACATTTTTTCAACGTTAGTCTCAGCACACAGTGAAACATTTCAGTTTCTATTATTCAGTACCCATTGCTATCATTTACAAAACAAAAACAAAGCCAAGAAGTTTGTATAACACCAAATACACTTCAGGGTCAAGTGAAACAAAATGCCTAAAGGACTTGTTTGTTTGTGAGGTTTGAGAGGAGAACACATTTACTTTTTAAGAAAAGTGTGGCTGCACAGCTTAGGTTTGCAAAGTGACATTTGAATGAGCGGATATCTGACCTTGATGCAAAATGAAATACAGTTTAACAGTACAAACACTCAAAACCAACAGAAATACATGGTTTATTGAGTTTATTAAGGATATTCTTCAATATTACATTTTTGTACAGTTATGGTTATAATTCTATCTCTTTTGGCTTGGTGAAGACAAAACAAAGCTATAAAACATTTAATAAACAGTTTATTAATTCTGTTTTGATTTGTTATACTGTAAGACATATAAGTGTTCCCATTCAAACTGGAACATGTGGCTTAAATAAGGATTGCACTGTGTCTATAAACTGTCCTTGCTGTTGGTAAAGTAACATATGTGATAACTTTAGCTTTGGCTGCACTCTGTCACATGTCTTTCTCTTTCTTTACCCAACCATGACAGCAAAAGGGCTTATTAAACCACACAGATAAAGCTGTGGTACAGTGAAATGAGCTGGACTAAAGAGTCAGACTTTATATTTAGTTTTGGCTTAGCTCAAAACTAAATATATTTTGTATTAAGTTTTATCTAAAGTTCCAACTAGCCTATGTTTTCATTTTTGCCTTATTTAAGCCAACCAAGAAAGCAGGAGTTTATTAAACTGCATCAATAAAACTGTGGTTCAATATCTAATGGAGAAAAAAAAAGTGGAGTAACTCAATATGAAGCATTCAGGAAAATGTAATGAACTTAAGTATCACAGATTTTGTCACTTATAAAAAGAAAAAATATATTTACAAAATACATTTTGCTTAGCTAAACCTAAACTTTTGCAGCAAAATCAACATCATTAGAGACTGTTTAAATGACTATTATTAAACAGTAATAAATCAACGCTGATTGAAATAATTGAGAATAACAATTGAATAATTATGTATTTATTGCAAAGAAATTGTTGAAAATATGACTACTTCAACAAAATAAAACATAAAACATGGCGTAGAAGTAAAACCCATTAAAAATAAGGGCAAAAGGTTCTGGTCTTTCTATTGCGGTACATCAAATAAAAACAAACTATTGGATAATAACCTCCTATTACTGATATATAAATACTCCATTAATATTGGAGCTTATGTAAATCAAACCCTTTAAAAATTAATTTCAGGCATATTTCCGCAGGGATAAGCAGTGAGTGTAGCAGCAGAGCAAGCTAACTGCAGCTCAGGGAGTTTCACTTTCAAGTCCTCAAACCAAAATAAACACGTATTACAGTAGACCACAGACCCCCCATGTGGATAAACTTTGCCCTGCATACAAAGAGATTCCCTCTGATAAGTTAGATTCAATACAGATGGAGCAGTGGTGTGAGCGAAACCTGCAATTAGGTCAGCTCTTTGTATAAATTACGAGATTTCATGTTAATCAAAGTCTGGTGTATCTTTTCCGTATTGCACTCAGAACCACATGTGGACGGCATGAGGATCCTAAAGATTCACATTTGGAGAAGGTCTGCCACCAGTGGAGCTGGTGGTGAAGCAATCTTTGATTTGGTTTGGATAAATTGATCTGAACAAGATTTAAGGGTTGGAATAATGAAGATGGTGTTGTTGACAAGATCATGAGTTACATAAATATGGCTTAACCTAAAAAAAAACAAACCTTTTACAAACTACTGGGATTAACTATTCAGTTATGAGCTTTCTTGTTTACTGACACCAGACTTCAATTTTATGAATGTTTTTCTCCAAATCTACTATAAAGCCAATAAAGCAAATTATGGGGGAAAAATGTTTACATCAAAGACGTTTTCTATAGTTCAAACCTGCTGTAGCTCGGTAGCAAGAAGGCAATTATACAAGGCTTAGTGTCCAGTAGTCTGGGTGAAAGTGGAAACTCTTGAGACAGTGAGAGTCAGACATTTATGGTTTCAGTTCCAAGTCTAGAGTAGCAATATTAAATTTCCAGTCATATACCACAACTTAGACTCTGGTCCCCACCATTTCATCCTCTAAAACAAATATAGATTTCAAAGGCAGTAAACATGGCAAGCTCTGGAATCATAACAGACATTTTGGTGCATTTTACGTGTTTATTGCGTCTATAAACACAGAAAAGCCTTGCTTACAGGTTCCAGTGATCGGCTCTTCATTAATGTTTACAGTGATTACAGTCATTTCTTTAGCATTCTTGAACTTTTGTTGCCCAACTTCCTATAACAGACCCTTGAAAAAAAATATGCATTTTTAAGAAGAAAGAACAATAATAATCGAGCTGGAAAATGTACAATACAGAGTTGTGAAAACAACATTTTCCTCCTCCAATTTTTCTTTTTTGTAGCCTTTAAATGTGTTTAATCCATCCATCCATTTTATTACACCCTTGTCCCTAGTGGGATCAGAAGGTGCTGGTGCTTATCTCCAGCTAACGTCCCGGGCGAGAGGCGGGGTCACCTGGACAGGTCGCCAGTCCATCGCAGGGCAACACAGAGACACACAGGATTTAATTGCCTAACAAATGTTAAAATCGGACAGCCGTCTGAGCATAAAAACTGATTTATTTTGTTAAATCAGAAATTAAATGTGATTTATTTTCATGAACCACACCCAGGCCAGAAAACTGCCAGATATGGAGAATCAGTAAATCCATTAAGAAGAACCTCTCTGACAAGAAGAAATAAAATATTCTGAATATTTGTCTGGAAAGGGTCCAAAAGCCATTGTGAAACGACAGTGAGGACCATCATCCACAATAGGAGAAAACCTGGAACGGTGATGATCCTTTCCAAGAAAACATGTCCCACCAAAATTACTTGAAGAGGTCATTGACGGTTCATCTAGGAGGTCACAAAGGAACTGAGAGCATCTATGGTGAAAACTGGGCTAAAATTGCTTTTTTAAGAGAGGTTCAAGTTGAAACTACAGACCAAAATTAACACAATTTGAAATTGGAAGGAACCAGAAGTTCTGCCCGCTAGCAGAAAATTCCCAGATAGAACATTACTCCCTGACCTTAAACTTGAGCCCTTTTGGGCACAACCAGTAATTAGGTTTATGAGGCAATTACCATTAACAGGACCAGGTTGGTCTGGGAACCAATTTTTCCCTTCAACAAATGAATCATTGTTTTACAACTGCAGTTTGTACTTACACAGGTTATCCTCATCTGATATTAAAAGTTGGAAAAACAGACATGTATAAGGCACCAACAGTCTAGGTGTAGGTTTCTAAAACAACAGTTCCCTATTAGGAGCTGAAAAGACAAACAATGGCCCTCAAGGCCAAGTAGAAGGTCAGACAGAGGAACCACTTCATGTTGTGCTTTTAACAGGAAAAGCTGTCTTTAAATGTCCTACAAATCTGCCTTCCAGCCAACAGATGCAGGAAACTCAGAACAACAGCTGCCACTGACTCGCTCTGGAGTCAGTTCAGCCTCTCTCATTAAAGGCGGCCCAGAATCGAACAGTCGGAGGGGAAGATTGCTGAAACGGTGCCACAGCCCAATGTGATGAAGCGCGTCTCTGCTGCTTGGTGTCGTGACACATTCAGGTCACAGGTCACAATTACGACAAATCACCTCATTCAGAAGCCATTCATCTGATCGGGCTGCGCGGGAAGAGGATGTTGTCCACTTATTAAGCCCACTATGAGTCGGTGTCAGTCTGTCAGCTTGAGTGGGGATAATTACAGGAGAACAAGGCGGATTATGTTCTGGGGCACCAGCGATGCAGAAGTCGCATAAACAAGTCACAATGACAGCGGCTCTTGACTCAACTTGCGCCAGAGCAGAGGGAGAGGGGGCAAAGTCAACAATGAATATTTATCTCCCTGCATGTCCCCCTTGATGTGTAAATAATGCAAGGCCAACTTCTGAGGAGTGAACTAATTAGTGTAGAAATGCAGTTTTTAGAAATAATTACGCTTCACACATCCAGTTTGCACTAGCCAGGCCCCTGTGGGACAGCGATGTATCAAAGAGAATTTGGTGAAGAATTTATCTGAGGAAGAGGAAGCAAGGTCAGGACAGGGAGTGAAGTGGGGGGGGACAGGCAGGAAGAGAGAGTTTGTTCCCTCGGACCCAGACGCCATGGCCCAGGCAGGTGAAACACATTAGTTTACAAGCTATAAGATTGTGTTTCACGAACTACTGTTTCAAGTTGCAGGTGCTGCTAACTGGCTGCCAGGGTTTTATTATTTATGGGGAGGTATGAATGATTCACACGCCGAGACGGTAAGTGATGGAGGATATTTGTCCAAGAAGTTGAGGCCGAAGTTTCAACTCAGCTGTGATGAATTCATCTTAGTGAAAAATTCCCAACGCTTGTGTGATATATGTAGGAATGACAGGTGAGATGATTTAGATGTCTGAGCTCAAGTTCTATATGTTGCTCTGTGTTCTCGCTCATAAAATTTAAATTTACAGGTTCGTTTCACTCACATTACAGAAAGACATTTATTTCCTCAACCCTTTGGAACCACATGGCTTTGCAGATGTTTTTTTTTTATTTATATTTGCAAATCTTGGTGGAAAATCTGTATCCACGTATTGTTTTCATTCTATTTCACAGTTGTGGAATACTTTGCTGGTCAAGCAACTTAAAGAGAACCTATTATGCTTTATTTTAAACCTGAGTTAGAATAGGTCTGTAGATAATATAAAAGCTCATTACATTGTTTTGAACAAAAATATTTCTAATGAGATGTTAGTCAGCTCAGTTCTGCCTATTTTGAGCTTTTCGGAATGAGCTGTTTTAGGATTTAGTCACTTTAAATGCAAGTAAACTGCTGCTGACCAACTTAGTGTTTACACTCACACTTTAAATGCAAATGGCTGCAAAAAAGATGCGCAATATACAAACGTACATCTTTGCAAAGCAGAAGCAGAACTTCCTGCACAATCACCAAAAATGCAGTAAGTTGTTTCTGGAGGATATGTCAACATTAAAACACGTAACTTTTACATCAGTCAATGTACTTCGTATACAATGGTAAATTCAGCGGACCAGCTCCGGTTGGGTTGCTAGGTAACCACACAGTTCCCATCAATTGTGACCTAATAATCGTGAGGTTTTTGACATGACTTGTTTTCCAGGCACCAATAAACATTAACTTAATGCCAGAAAAAGGGAATTTTGCATTTGTTGTTTATGTTTGTAATGTGACCAAATGTGAGAAAGTTGAAGGATTATCTATACTTTTGCTTGGATGAGAATCAGGAGAATCTAACCCTTTAGGTTCTCATCACTTTAGCTGTGCTGCAGTGCACATATTTTAGCAGTTACCAGCCCAGTTGCTTTTAATAACTGGTGGAAAGCCTGATTAATTAGGTGAGTAATGGTTTGCATTATAAATGAGTAACACAGTGCATGCTTGCACTACTGCCCACTAACAGCCTCTGAGTAAAATCCACATCATTATTAGCAGTAAAAATATCCTCCAAGCCTGATGGAAAATATTGAGAGCTCTGAATGCAGCCGATGCAACAGTTGGCCTGTAAATGTTGAGATCATCAGATCATAAAAACGCCTCCTGCAGGAACCCGCCATCTCAAAATGATTAAGACTCATTAGCTGGAGCTGACTAGTTGGAGTCAAAGTCTGACTCTGATTTCCACTGGTTATTATACTCTGTCTCCAGGAGTCAATAGATCTACATTACCTCATTGTTTTTAACAAATATGCATGTGTTCAAAAAGAAGGATGACAGAGCAATATAAACTATGCTCAAAAACACTATAATAAGTGAAATTTATGGAGAAGTAATAACGTACACATGCATATTTTTGACCTGTGAGATGAAGCTGCAGTACCTGGGAATAACCCATGAATGGGTAGGATGGGTATTTAACTATTGGTTATTATTATCCATGCAAAAGTATTATCCATGGAAAATTTCTTGTCATGACAAGAATTTTGATTTTTTGTTGCTACAATAAACTAAAATGTTTTATTTTTTTATATTTCTGCACTGTTTTTTCCACGGGAGCATCAAAAAATATCAATAAATTCAAAAACATGATAAAAGGAAATCTTTATGTGCACTTTAGTAATATAAATCACACTTCTTTAAGTATCTGGCATCTTGAATGTTGTGGTAGGTAGTTACCTAAAAGAGAAGTAAATATATATATTATCATCACTTTTATCATCACCTAAGTACTACAAAGTGTTTGATTCTAAAACGTCCAAAACTAAATATAGTCAAGGTACTGGACATGGCTGGTTTACAGTGACATCAGTGTTATCTAAGGTTACAGCAAACTAGTGTCAAACAAGAGCAGCGCTAGATGTGATAAAGCAAAAGAGCCGCCCCTGAACCTTCCCAGATTCAGAAAGAAAGCTTACAGTCATGGGACTGGGAATTCAGCATGACTGAGAATTCCCAGTCATGCTGAGATGCAGCAAAGTGCTTCTGAAAATGCAGCACTTTGCTGCTGAGATGTATTTTCCCACAATTTGCACAGTAAATAAAATATTTTATAATAGTTTGATTATAGAATGAGCAAGTGTTGCTCAATCAAAGAAGTGGCCAGGAGAAAAGAAAATGCTATGACAACTTTTTGTCAGGGAAATTAGATCTGAATAAAGACTTTTGGAACAGCATGTTTAGTATAAATGAGACCAAAGTAGAGATGCTGTATTTGGTGAGAGTATCTCACCAACTACGTATGGAAAAAATCAAAGCATGTCAATGAAAAGACCTCATATGGAGGAGTTATGGTGATGGAGGAGTCATGACTTGAGCTTGTTTTGCATCCATCAAAGATCCAGTAAACATTGAGCCCATTTGCCCTTAAACAGAACCTAATAATAAAATGCTTTGGTGGAATATTTGGAGAGAAACACTGAAAGGAAGAGTGGGAGGCTTTCTATATCCGATCACTGTGCATACCTTCCAACTACTAAATTTGAACACTTCAACACTGTAGACATGCAGATTATTTCAAAACATCCCAAATAATTCACAAAACCTCTTCAACAAATGAACTTCCAGAACCTTCCTGCAACCCTCTTACATCTTGTGAAAACACACATCTCTAAATCTTACACCAGGTCACTGGACTTAGTGAAAGAATCTCCACATTGGAAACTGATTATAAACTGTCTAAAAATCCCTAGAGACATTTCTAGTTGTTTTGCTCTCAAAGACATAAAGAAGGATTGATGCACATGCGATACATTTCATGCTATGTAAAATAAGTAATAAGGTTGTGTCTGAGCTTAAGAAAGTCCACATTTGGGTTGGGGTAGCTCACCAGCTGGAGCTCTGGGGATGAAGATGATCATTATTTCACTTTATCTCCACCTCCACCACCATGTCTCTTTAAAGTTGTTTTAAATGTTTAGACTAAACGTCACAGGCTCTTGGGTCCAGATTTATGAAGCTTAAAACCTCAAGGGTTCTGCAGGTCAAGGGCGTTGGTAAAAGTGCAATCCTGATTCTGTGTTTTAACAACACCAGGAAGCACATCTAAACAGTTACGACAAGGTCAAACCAATCTCTTCTCCACAGCTTCTTCAGCACGTGTACAGTCGCAACTGGCTCGATCTGTCAAACAAATGCCTGCAGGATAATCCATCTTCCAACCGCAGTCATCAGGCTAAGCAAAGTGCATGCGAGCTCAGGAGAGAGGAATCCAATGGGAAAGTGCCAGGGGAATAAGCAGACAAAGCTGGTCGTCTGCCAAACCGAATCACAAAGTGCAGGAGAGAAACCAGGATAGGATCATATCCCCCAAAAAACTGACCAAGTTAGAAACAGACAAAACAAAAGTAGAGTCTGCATATTATCACTGAGCACCTTCACTTTGTGCAACCAACAAGGAGACAAGTGCTTTCAATAAAGGGGATCAGTCTCCTCTCAGTGGGCCACTTCACCAACTGCTAAAGGATTGTTTGTCTACAGGAGGCCCCCCTCAGGCTCTGCGTGAGCTCCTGCCAAACGAGGTTCCCTACAAGCATTCCTACAGGATACATAATCCTAACGGTATCAACAACCTACCAGGTCACAGGGGCCAAACCGTTGCTTCATGCACACACAGCAGAGTGGAAACAAATCATGATGTGTTGACACTATTTAGAGTCCTGTATCTGCGTGAAGTTCTTCTTTTCTTCATAAACTGACTCTCAGTCCTACCTGTGAGAGCGGGATGGGAAATCTAATCAGGCCACGCCAAGATCAGAGCAGAGCTAATGGAGTCAAGGCGAGATTTAGCTCCCCTTCAAGGTGAAGCATAATTCAAAACCATCATCCAAATTTCCATAGCCTAATAGACGCAGTACGCTGCGAATCCACGCACCGAGAGGTTAGAAGAACATCAAAACAAGTATTCTCTCCTTGGTGTGAGATGAAAGCTCAAAAACAAAATAATTAGCCTATTTGTGAAAAGCTATGCTTTGAAGATGTAAGGAACGAATTGTATTTTCGCTTTATCGGTTGTCTGTCCTTTTAAAAAGGCTTCTTAAAAATGGAAGGAGACCGTAACCGCAGTCTGCCGCCTCCCTCGGTGTTGGTGCCACTGATTCTGCGTGAGTCTGTGGCCTTATCGCTGCGCACTCTCCGCAATTACCTGAAATTACGGCATTCAAACCATGCAGACCATGGAAAAGAGAGAAACTGGGGGAACAAAGCTCTCGGTAATTGCTTATCAAATCCCCCAAAGCAGATTAAAAGTTAAGATTTCTGTTGTTTTTCAGATATATACTATAATGTCTGAAAATATGCATGCTGAATATTTTAAGACTCCATATCCAAAATGCAGAAAATTTGCCTGAGATAAAATGTTTCATTGCAGTAGCATAATCCCCCTTTGAAAACTATAGATCAATTTCTGTAAAATACATGTATTATTATTATTATTATTATTATTATTATTATTATTATTATTATTATTATTATTATTATTATTTTTATTATTATTATTATTATTATTATTATTATTATTATTATTATTATTATTATTATTATTATTATTATTATTATTTTTACACTTTGCACTTTAATGTGATCAGATTTTCGAGGAACTTCTAATTAGAAATTCCTGACTTTCTATTTCCCTGTTTATGACATTCCCACTGGTAAGTACAGTGGAGAACCCGTGATGCTGATTTTTTTTCTTAAAATAAGATAAAGTAAAAAGTATTAAGTAATACCTTTTTTTCTTATGAATGTAAGAGGATAAAAATTACTTTGCATTCTTCTGATAAGAATAGAATTCATGACCTAAAATGTAAGAATAAAAAAAATCTACACAATGAGAGAAGGAATATTCTGTTTTTTGCATAAATCTGAACATTTTTACTGTTTTAGGTTAAAGCCCAATGGAGCAAACATGAGATGAAACGTCGACCTGTAGGTGGAAGTAGATATAATTTATTACAATGAGAGAGTATGTCATACTATTTGGCTTACAATAACAGAGCATTATGCAAATTTTGCTTAAATTTGGATATCAATATTAATTTTATTCCAGAATGAATGTTGCTTTGATCTGCTGCCACCATCCTCACAAATAAAGTCAGATTTTCCTTTCTTTGGATTCTCACTGATGAATTTTCAATCTAAGTGAGACACAGCAGATATCACACACCTTTTTCCTGAAACCAGCTTTGGCTTCCACGACTTCTGAGCTGCTTTAGAAACTATTATGGTTTCAATTTCAGCGATGCTGGGAAAAATGATGAATGCATGTGTTTTGCAGAAGCTCAGGGGACAAGACGCACATCAGCAGGAGGATGTCTGTTAGAATTTGATCTAAACTCCTGCAGAAAGTTAACACTGTAACCTGAAATCAAAGGTTAAACAATCCATCTGTGCAGAACTTTGTGTTAATGTTATGGCCGTTTGAATCAACCCATTGGGAGGGGAGCAGTTCTCCATGCATTAAAATACTGCAAGTCAAACTGTGTTTATTTAGAAAGCTTTAGCTTTGGAGTTTTTTTATTTAAAGATTATGAGCAGTAGAGCAGTTTAGGATAACAGAATGTGTATTTTCAACATCTGTGCATGTGTGTGTGTGTGTGTGTGTGTGTGTGTGATAACATGTGTATGTGTAAGATAGGAGCATGTGGTAGTTAAACTGGTTGACTGACTGACCTTTGACCCAAGGTCAACATTAACTGCAACCCAAGACCCCCACATAATGATAACTCACAGGTACTTACACATATCAATGCCACTATTGAAATTTACAGCGTCAAGAAGTGATTAACTTTGTCACATTTTTTTAATTTAGAGTATTATACTGACATTTTATGAAACCCAATAGAAATGTGTGCAAAGGTTAAGTGGAAGGAAAATTATTACAGTTTAATACACTTTTTTTTCAAATAAAAATCTATAAAGACACTTCACTCCAATACAATTAAAAAAAAATTCAACCCCTGAGTGTAATTCTATGTCTGCTGCTGCATAACAACCTTAAAGGTCCTATATCACAGGCTAAATCTTGCTTGAAGAAAACATGCTAGAAATTTGAAAATACAAACACCTTCCACAAAGAGTGACAGATGCTATAGAATGGTTTAGACCAACCATACAGATGGGTTAAAATGGTCCAGTCAAAGTCCAGAACTAAACACAAGAGTGAATCTGACAAGAATTAAACATTGATGTTCACACACTCTCAACATTCAGTCTGAGATTGAGCTACTTTGTGAAAAACCACTGGCAAAAAATTGAGAATTTAGATTTTTGATCTGATAGTCATTTATCACTTTATTTGTACTTGAAAACTTTGAACTATTTTGTCTTGGTGTTGCACATAAAATCTCAACAAAACACATTAAAGTTTGAAATTATGAGCGGTGTGGTGAGTGATGACCTGTCCAGGGTGCTGGAGATAGGCACCAGAATCCCTGATGACCCCACTGAGGAGAAGCGTGTATAATAATGGATGGATTATGAGGTGTGAAAAATGTAGAAAAGCTTAAGGAGAAAAACTAAAAAAAAGTAAAAACTATTTAAAATCGGCCCACAAGAATCCCTGTTTATTTTTACCATCAGGTTGTGGTTTGTACAATGAAGGCCACAAGATTGTAAGCAAAGTTTAAAACATCAGCATGTGGACTTGAAAAATAACCTGTAAGGTCAAGGCTGAAGTAAGATTGTATAAAGAGAGCAATCCACACACTCCATCAACTATTTCATGACCATTTAATTTTTCACTTTAAATTTCAAGCTTCTTTTTACCTTTGGCTTCATACAGCTTGTTCCTGGTAGATATGGACAAACATCCCAACCTCTTTGTTTCCATATGAGAAATGATAAGTAAGCTGAAATTTTGACCAAACATGGTTTTGTATATGAACACATACCGCTGACTGAGGCTAAGAGCTCATAAAGATCTTCAGTTTACTTTAGGGCAGACCAAGCAGTGATGGATGAGAAAACCACTGCTCATAATAAATCTTACTGCCCATCATTTACACTCTTCAGCATTAAAGCACCATGAACATTTATAAGCAGTATGCATATCTCCAAAGTAAAAAAGAAATGATTAACCTAGTTAAAAATTTAAGCAGATAAACAATTATTTTATCTTTCTATATAAAATTCTGAACATTTAAAAAGTTGCTGCCAATTAAGTAAGCTTATATTATAAATAGTATATAAGCTAACATTGACATTTTCTGACTCCAAATCTAGTTGTTGAAGTGCTAAAAAGTATCTTTAAGAGTGTCAAAGGTGAGAGCTGCTTTTGTCTGCTCTCAAAAGCATGTCAAACTTTTCAAACAGCTTTAGCCATGGAAGAAAACTACAGTGTCATAATGTAGAAAAGCTACATTGGAAAGGTTTATTTCTGTCTCATTTATATAAGAAAAAAACTACAATGGGCCAAGAACTGAACGTTGTGAAACACTATTATGAACCATCTGCCTGGTTTGTGAAAGAAAAAGAAAAAACATGTTTATTGTACATGTGGAGAATGTTTACTGATTTATTAGTTAAAATCATGGTAATAATCAAATGTTTGTAATGACATCGGACACATAAAAAAGTAAAAGTAAAAGTAAATCCTGTTCTTATCTGATAAACTTTACACTCACAAACAACAGCTATGGATATATTTATAATACCTTCCAGATTGGGTTATACGGCCTAATTATTCCTTGGCATTTTTAATGTCAGAAAAAATTATCTATTCTTTTGCAAACCAGCTTCAAGACTGACTGAGGATTTTGTTTTTGTTTCATAATTTCACACTTCTGAGGTTTTATGTCTCACGGTAACCGACCTAAAGTCTCGTTGGTCCATTTAAGGGGTGGTTTAGTCTTGCTATTTTAATAATCCCCAAGAAGCTCAGATAAGCAAAGTACTTTATAGAGCATCGTGCACCATGTGGTCGAGGTCCAATTTCTTCTGTCCTTCATTGTCCTTTAAACCTGTTATTTCATAGCCAACAAATACCTTCCTCCACTTTCACTGATGGTCATAAAATATCGTGCTCTCTCGGTGTGCCGTACATCTGCCGCGGTCATTTAGGCTTTAGCTGGATAAAGTATGGCATGAAAACCAGATCTAGAGAGTTCTCTGGAGCAAAAGAAGCAAAAATGAAGGAGAGATGTTGATGAATTTAACATGAGGTGGTGTAAAACAAGAAAGAGAGATTTCTGCCAGATAAGTCGACAATAAGGGACAGTCCCCCCCCCCACTGAGGCCTTTCATGGAAACCAACTGCGGGCCTGGACTGAGCGCTGCCTCTTTTCACACATGGATCCACACAGATGAAAAACTATGCACCAATCCCATGGTAGGCGACGACATGCTCATTCAGACATGTGTGATGGTGAAGCCACCCTTCCCCCACTTCTCCTTTTTTGTCCATCCAACACATACTTCCACGACTACTTCCACTCTACAAGGAGGTCTTACAAGCTTCACATGTTTAACTTTCTCTTATTATCATGAAGATGAGCCTTTTACAAGGACTATCCATCTTAATTAACAAGCCATTTGTATGCACTTCAGACCCCAAGACAAAAAACATCGCATGGGAAGAAATTTGGTGGCCAAAGTTGAATTCTAGGCCCGTAAGACATCATTAGTGGACTTAAAAACAGGAATGCTTCAACTATTCTCTCATGTTGCCTGTACCTCTCATTATCTCCCTCTGTTCGTGGTTATTTCTAGTTTCATCCTCATGTTTTTACAGATGTCAGCTTAAACTTTCTCCATACAAAGGCAGGAGCCCTCCCTTCCCACTCCTTTTAAAGTTCAACATAATTTGAGGCACCCTCTTCTTGATTTACTGGTCGACTTTAACATGAATGCCTCGCTGTCTGTAAGGCGTAAGCCGCTGATGTATAGCATGCCGATGTGCGGCTACTGCAACGGCCGAAAATAATGTCTGCCTTCAGATGTCAAGCCCAAATAAACAAACGTCAGCCTCAATATGATCTGTTTTCTCTCACCAAATGTTCTCGCAATAAGAAGAGCTGCTGAAAGATCTCTGTTTTAAAGTGTTTTCACTTTGCAGAATAGTATCTTTGCATGAGGAAGGCTTGCCTATAGAGCCTATGTGTGCAAAACAAAAAGGAAATGTTTCAAAAAAGCAGCTTTAAGGGTAATTCGCCATCGCAACCATTCTTTTTTTCTCTTTTTTTTCCTTTCTTTTGTCGGTCGGCACGCTTGAACGAAACTGAAAAGCTAAGACACAATTTGGCTCAATTCGGCTTTCAAGAGACCTACAGAGACTATTAATTGTCAAACTCATAAAAGCTCCATGAGAGAAAGGAAACGGCTCCTACTCCAGGACTTTTTTTCTCCTCACTCCCCTCCTCCTCCTTTATCTCCGTTTCTGCTATCATCCATAACACCTTTAGGTTTTCTCCGGGGTTTACAGGGTCAGTGCGCGAGGTCAGAAGGTGATGATTTATTCCTCAGAGCAGTTGCATTGTGGGAGCATTTTTGCTACAATGGGGTCGAAAGCACAGTTTAGTACTAGGCTGTCATTTGTAAGTTGACCTTTCCTGCAGATCTGGCCTGTATATTGTGAATCAGGAGACACAGATGAAAAGAAAAGTCTGCTGATGCTCGTTTCAATTGCTTTCTGGTTTTAAAAAATTACTCTGCAAAACGATTCAAACGACCATCTTCATTGTATTCAATTGGGTTATATGTGACAAACCAACACAAATCAGTGCATTTTCAAATTTTGCACTTCATGTAAAGCAGCTTGATAGAAGCTTCATTTGTGGAGAAAATGCACTATTTAAAACAACTGAAATAAATTTATACCACTAAATAGAAAAAGCAACAAAAACTCTGGAAGGAGATCAGATGAAACTAGAAGTTGAACTTGTGATTTACATGCAACCATGTGTGCAAGAAAACTAGCCTTGCCACAAACACATAATCCGTAGTATGAAGCATGGTGGTGGGAGCATTATGCTGTGGGAATACGTTTAACCAGAAGAGTCAAACAAGCTGCTCATAGATGTTGAGAAGAGAGTTTGAGCTAAATACAGGAAAATCCTGCAGAACAACAAGATCCCTCAACTTATAATAGAATGGTTGAATCAATGCTTATTCATATCCTAGAATCTCCTAGTTAAAGCCTAAAGCCTAAAACTAAATCCAAATGAGAAATGTAGCCAAACTTCAAAATTGCTACATCCAGTCTGATGAAGGTTGTGCTATTTTGCAGAGGATAGATGAAATCTGACAGGTGACAGAGAGATTGCAATGGATTTTCTTTATGGGTATCAGAGTAAAATTGGTATTGCAAAAAAAAATAATAGCCTTACTTTCTTACTCACTTTAAGATTATGCAATAAAGTGAATCCTAATTAAATATCCTAAATACTGTAGCAATACAGCAATGTATGAAATTGTTCCATGATGGGTAATAAGTCCATAGAAAGTTGACCCTGTTAGTTTTGTGGAAGTTGGAATAAAGACATTTTGAGATAAATGAGTCACTTTATCTCTTTCGTCAAACATAAGAGAAACCAGCACTCAAATAAAGCTAATCTTAAAACATTTAAGGCCAAAATAGGTTATTTCTCACTAGAGAGGAAACTTTTTCCCATGACAACAAAATAATTATTAACACATGTGGCAGAAAGCTGGACACGACACGTGAGACAAACAGCATGTCCGAGCTCTGTCCACACCCAAGCAAAGACACAAACAGCCATAAGAAGTGGTAAACTAATTCACCATTTAAACAACGGTTTAAACAACTGAGCCTTGGGAAAAGCCGATTGTGTTCGCAACCAAAAACTCTGTGTGATGTGTTTAGACGAAGCAGCTTCGGATAACACAAATACACGAGCAGAACACCGTCCTGGGCAATCAGATGGGCTTTTCTTCGGTGATTGGGACAGTTCTGCCAGAATGTCAATGACAAATCATTGCAACAAAGAAACCATTTAACCACAAAGCATCCATCCCACCCTCATGATTTTCTGCAGAGAGAAATTGCCCGAAAGTTAATGTTGGTTTGATGGTTTTTACATCATCCGGGGCAGGAGGTGAAACAAAGAAGCTGCTGCTGTCTGAGCCAAAGGACGTCTGGCTGCTGTCAGTCAGTGCAGAGAAGAGGATTTAAGGCGGACCGCGGCGGGGTAAAATGGGCTTACGGTGTCACATATGATCTAGTCAGCGACAGAAACAGTCACCACCTCCACCTCCATCCGGCCAGCCCCCACCAAATGCTGCAGGCCGGCATGCGCAGATGAAATCAACCACTTGGCTTAAAGTCACAGAGAGTAAACTGAGGCTTAGAGGATGGAAAAAAGAATGAGGGCAACAATTCCGAGACTAAGAGGACAAGGAAGGTTCTAGAGTCAATCAGAGCTCTTAACTTTCCACTTTTCTCTCCTCTTAGCTTCTCCTGAATCCTCCTTTCAACTATTTCCTATATGTGATTCAATCATCCTGATGTTTCTCTTCAAATTTACACAAAATAATTTATGTTGAACGTTTGAGAGATATCTAAAATATGAATTGTGAGTTAATTTATTGTTCCTACAACGTTACTCGGTGCTGAAGGTTTGTGAAAATGACTAAATCTGAAGTCATAATTTCATAGTTCTTTACCAGCAGTAGTGTTTTGTTGTTTTTTTGCTTAAAATTTATATTTTCTTGTTTGGATCTGCTAACGAGAGAAAGATGAAAACAAGAAAGACTTATTCTCATGCAAATCAACACTGCTGCTGTCTTTATCATCAGCGCTGGGTAAAAGGTTAGATCAGCTCCTCTCTAAATGGTTTTAGCAAAAACAGGACGGTAAAAAAAATTATCATTTTTATTCATGCATACTTTATAATTCAGAAACTAAGTATATGACGCACAGTTATGTGATTCTCACTGTCTTCTGCTTAAGAAGTATTCAATTCAAAAAGAACTACTGGCAGTAACTGTGAAGAGGTCCTCTCTGTCCACTCTCATTTGCACATCACTCCACCGTCTCCATCTGTTAGACCTAATTCTTGTTTCTATTTTTCCACTACAAACCAGAGCTCCTCTTTCATTTGATATTCCTCTGACATGTATCTCAGGTTTCAAGCATATCCAGCTCTTGGCCACAACTGTTTATTCCAAGCTGTTTAAACAATGGCCCAAAAGATAAGAACAATAATAATGTGACCGCACTCTGTGGCTCCATCTTGCAAAAAATATATATATAAAAATTAGCACACCAGACTGTGACACAGCGAGGGGTTTATTTTCTATTAGGGTGATATAATTTCCATCTGACACAAAGCTCTGTACAGCAGCGGACCATTGAATTCTCATCTTTCCGCCCAAGGAGAGGTTTTGTTGACCCAACATTCAAGTCATGCACTTCAGGTTTTAATGGTTATGCACATTCACACCTGAGAGGCGTCCTCTCAAAGCACCACTGGTCCTGCTGGCAACGGCTTTCATCTGAGCAGTTTGTAGCACAAGTGAGCAGTCAAGTGCCTTCCAGAAGAGCATCTAAACGTCATTAATTGAAGAGGTACTTCTTACTGAAGCCCTCCTCTTCAGGGCATCCCAGCAGGCCAAACGTTCTTGTCACTCAAGTATTTGTTTATTTTTTTCTTTTTGGTTATGCTTTGGCACAACTGACATCTTCTCGACTGGCAGATTAGTTCAACTGTAAAAATGATGGCAAAACAGTAGATTCTTGTCCTAATATTAAGTTATTTTCACACATAAAAACAAGTGCAAACATAAGAAAGGGGAAAATGAGAACAAAAATTTTAATGTAAGATTGAAGTTCAGTACAGATTTCTATGTAGATTTTCAAGTTTAAAAGACAGATGCTATGGAAGTTTCTTGACTTCTTGACCACTTAAAAAAAAAAACTTGAACAGATCTCTCCATATTGACAAGGAACATAGTCATCAATCTAGATGTTTCTTTAATGTTGGGACAAATTATATTGTATTGGTGAAATGTGATACCTAGAAACACATTGCATAGGTTGGATAGCACCTAGCAAGACTTTCATCATAAATTTTTTAAAAAGTATGAATGACATGTAGTTCTACAGAAAAACATGTTTAAAACTTTTTAGTAACTCAAAACACAGCTTTCTGCATTTAGTTTTCAAAGTTCGAAATTGAGCTCCAGAAACATCCCTAACTGATATCATCGTGATTGCGTTAAAACATTCTGACTAATTTTCTAAAATTTTGAGTAAATATAGAGAAAATAACTCAGCAAAGTTGTGTGCAAGAAAGAAAAGAAAAAGAAAAGAAGAGGAAAGAAAATAAAAGGAAGGAGAAGGAAAGAAAAGAAAAATCTGTCTGAGCCAGATGGTTTGGCCGGACAGTGAAGAGTTGGATTCCCACGGAGGAAACACTGAGGCTGGATCTTTCTCAGCTACGCTTCTACCTCCCTGCAGCACTCAGTAATGCCACGATTCAAACTCATTGGGCTGCGTGATGTTTAATTGAACCACAAGATGTTAATCCAGGGAAAGAAAATCAACTAATCCAGATTAGGGTCAGCCAGACGGAGAATGGAATTGTCAAAAGCTCTCCCCGGCCTGCTGGGCACCTTTACAGATCGGGCTCATTACTTGAAAGCCCAAACATGCTCACGTGAAACAAACACCAAAGAGACTGAAAGGTTTTTGTCGCTCGGTGAGAAGATTCTGCCATAATCTCACTCGGCTCATTGTTGGTCTGTTTATTTTCTGCCAAATCAAGGATCCGAATCAGGAAGGGATCAGTGTGAGAAATGTGTGACCAGTCTGATCCATGAAAGGAATTTTAACAGAAGAGTTTTTAGGTATGAGAGGCGAGCAGACGGACGGCTATTTGATAGCATTAACAGATGCCATTTTCACGCCTATCGGTTTCATTGCTAAAACACTGTGTCTAATTTGTTCTATCCTTTTTTTTTTGTCTGGAGACGAAAGCATTTTCTCAATGACGTTTCTATGCAAACATATTTCAACTCACTTCTGTACTTATCAACAAACAAAATGTTCTCAATACACTGGATGGCACATTCTCTGAATGCTTTCATGATATTTTAGCTCAAAAGTGTTGAAAAATAATGTAGGATTAAGGAATCCCTGTGATCGGTGAGGGAATGAGAACTTAAGTGGAACAAAAACATAAAACACTGAAACAAAACTCTGACTGCTCTTCAGAAACATCTAAAAGGATATTTGAGCTACTTTGGTGCAAAACAAGCTAACAAAAACAAACAAAAAGCAATATTTAGCCATATAAACTGGCCAAATATTGGCCATTTTAATATTGTTTGATAAAAAACCTTACACAGATAAGTTCAGATCCATGAGAGTACTTACATAAAAATACCGTTTGCTGCATCTCTAGCTGATGGAAGAGACAAATACAATTTATTTGAAGTCATTGTTGAAATTTTCGGATTTTTCTTTTTGAGTCTGTTTTTTTAGTATGAATACAACAATGTTGTGCTTTTAGAGAAATACTGTGATGTAGTAGTTCCAAAGATGCCCTGCTGTGTTAATCAGTGGGTTGTCAAGTGTTGTCACCCATTTATGTGACAACATTCACATGAAAGAGAGTATTGTGCCACATAAACACAGAAAAAGTGTTTATGTGGCAGCATTTTGGGTACTTGGGCATGGAAAACAAACAGTAACAGAGTGATGGATTAAACAGGAGGTTTTTGGCTATGAGAATAGTACCACTACTGGCTAACTGTTAGCCGCTAACAATGCTACTGTTAGCATCTGTTACATAATTGTACTGGTACTATTGTACTGGCTAACTGTTAGCCACTAACAATGCTACAGTAAGCATCTGTTACATAATTTTACTGGTACTATTGTACTGGCTAACTGTTAGCCGCTAACAATGCTACAGTTAGCATCTGTTACATAATTTCATGTGATTGATAAACTACAGAGTTTTTTCCATCCCTGTGAAGCAGTTAAACTGTAATGAATCATGTCTGGTTTGAAATATAAAAGAACACCTGATCTGGGAAAAGCTACACTGAACTTAAAAAATAGTTTTATTTTAATAACTCTGTGAAAGCAAACAATGGGGGCTTTTTCACATTTTGGCATTAGCACCACCTAAAATTGAAAGCAGTCATGATTAGACTAATCCAACCCACATTGTTGTAAAAGGTTTGATTTGTAAAATTTATCCTGGATAAAAAATATTTTTAAGGGGTTTTCAAAAAAAATATTGCTAAAAGCTTCTCTTTTTCATGAACATTAAATGGTGTGTTGTGTTTTGCCATGAAATAAATGTGTGGTTAACTTGGAGGGAGAAACCATCTTTTACCAGAAAAGAACATAAGCCGACTAAATCAAAGCTGGATTTTTCAATACTTTGTCATCAAGTTGTGCTAACATTTCATATTAAGGTAAGGTACATGGGTCTTGTCTGGGCTTTTTATCATTTTATTTTTCTACTTTTTTAAAAAAAACCTTTGACAGTACTGAGTTAAATCACATAGGTTGCACAAATTAATTTGAACTGCCTGCAAGTTCACCTCCCCCCTCTTCCAGTTTCTGAATTCCATCTGCTACAATCAGTTCTGAAAATAAACTCAACTGGTGTTAAATTCCTCACCATTGTGCAAAATTTAAATCAGGATCAATGCCAGTATTGATAAATAAGCATCGGTTCTGTGATTCTGCATCCCTCTCTAACTGTGGCCCATGGTAGGACAGTGTTTAGAGCATATGATGCATTCTCCTGGGTTTTTAAAGGTCTTACGGCAACATGAGGTGCTGTGGATTAATCTCTTAGCAATGACAAACCCTATTGAAGTTTTGTATTTTATATTCTGCAGCTATTACCGCATTCTACAGGGAGCCAAGCAGGAGAGTAATTTAGCATGTGGAGGTAAATCCCCATTAGCAGTGTGACACAGAATCAACATTCAGCAAACCTGCAGGCTTTAAATGAGAATTTAGTGTTCCCTCCAGTCCCAGAATGTGGTTAATTTCTACTGCTTTGAGTAATGCTGGTCAGAAAATAACGCCGCATCAGCACAATCCTAAACATTAAACCTTGAAAACAAGCTCAATTACTTTAAAAAAAAACCTTGCTTACACATCTTTTTTACAAAATCATTTTAAAGCCTCAAGGCATGTCAAAAACAAGAACCACTGCTTGGTAAGTTGAAGTTAAGAAAGGTTAAACAGGTAGATACAAAAAAATATTTCCAATTGTATCCCAAAGGCAAGTCTGAGTGGTTTCAGGTGGGATTGGACACTAACATTTATCCACAAAGTCTTCCTTTTTGTTATTTTTCTCCTTTTCTGAGCAAGATAGAGGGATAAAACCAGACCGTTGCAGCTGTGTTTGAGAAAGGAAGCTATTTCTCAAAAACACGGGGTGATATATGCTAACCATAACTCTGCGTGTGTCGTCTCAATCTGCAATCGGACTCGAAGATCCATCACGGCTAAAGGAGACAGATACGCTGCGCTCTGAGGGCGGTGCAATTAGTGCATCAACAGCTGGGGAAGCCATTAGACACTCCTGGGTGTTTGCTTCATCCACTTTGTTTAGAGAGCGCAGAGCAATATAGACAAATACGCAGCTCTAATGAATGGTGTCTCTCTGAGTGAGAGGGAAAGGCTGGGTGGAAAGTGGCAAGTCTTTATAAGAGAACAAAATGACAAGAAAGGAAAAGAGAAGTGACGTCAAATAATCTGTGGAGAGCTGTTTGGAAAATCTTATTAAGATGTGTAATTTTTGCAGATGTTCATTATACTTTGGCCATGGTTGGGAAAATAAGCGGTTTCCCAGTTTCACCATTTGTCCTTGGAGAAGAACTTATTGGCTGAAGTGTCGACAAGGAGACATTTGAAGCCACTGTAGCGCACAGTGTCTTGTAAAAACATTCATACTTTTTCACAATTCGTCACGTTACAGAAGAATCCATTTGGTATTTCATTGGGGGTATTATTTGCAAGAGACCAACATAAATCACTGCAGTCTACATTTAAAAATCTGGAAAGAGTTCAATTTTATTTAGCTCCTCTGACATAATACTTAGAACTTTACAGTCTTTTGGGTTATGTCTTTGAATTTGTCAAGTCTTCTTTGCAAAAAAAGACTATTGTTTTGACTATTGTCACTGAATCTTGCCCTGCTAGGTCATGGATACACTTTAATCTAAACTCTCCACATTCTCTAAATAGTTTTTTTTTCTTTCCCCAGGTTTGCCCTGGTTTTAGGACAGTTTCCCTTAAGTTCAATTTTCTTTCAGATGTCTTTAAACACCAAACAGAGCATCTTATGGTTGTCTCTTTGCGTGTTTCTTTCTGCAGCTCCTCCAGAGTTACCATGGCTACCACATGACTGATTTCTTATTTAGACTCTTCTTGTCAGGTTAGGAAGTTAAGTATCTTATTAGGTTGTTGTGCTATAATTTTGATATTACGATGTAATAGCAGAACTCTGGCAGATGTTCAAAGATCAGAATGATTATTTTATCACCTAAACCCGCCTTATTTCTGCGTTCTTTGGTCTTCATGATGCTGTTTTTCACTAATTATCTCTAAGAAACCTTTCCATCCTTCACCTCCACACGCACAAGGGGACTCCAGTTAACTCTGAAGGAAACTCAGGACAACTTTTTCACTCAACTCTACAATTAAATGCTACTTATTTGTTGATCTTTCACATGAAATTCCAATAAAATACTTTACAATTTGTGATAGCAGTATAAGAAAATGTAAAAAAGTTAAAATGGTGTGAATTCTTTTACAAGGCACTGTAAACCCCAACCTGCAGGGTACGTTTAATACCTCCAGGCTCAATCTGATTTTATGACGGTTAAAAACCTCCATAAAACCGTAATGTTGAAGGTTCGCTGTTTCTTTTCCAACTTCTCATTACTGAAATAAATCTGCAACCATCCAGACTGCAGGTAGGACTCAAGACGGTGAAGATGGAGTAACAGTGAGAGTGTGGGAGTCTGAGAACTGTCCACCTTATCTTAAAGAATAAAGATAACCCTGAAGTGAATCATTCAACATGGCCGGAGCGTAATCTAAGCCCAGGCTGACGTATTCTGCATTATCTCACCTACACTCACACACCGGCTAACAGAGCACACACACGTATGAAAACAAACACAGATTGCAGATGGAGTTTATCTTCGATAAGTCAAACTGAGGGAGCGCACAGAGGATAAAGACTTTACTCCAAATATCCTAAACATGGTAAATCTGTTCTTAGGAGATACTGGAAGAGATGAGATAAGGTGGAGTGTTTGCATCATGCTGCCATGGCTTCCAATAGAGTGACGGTGCTTGTTTTACTCTCCAACTTTTGGGCAGAGTTCAAGTTGTAAATGTAATCTATGCTGAAAGTAGTGAACTCCTCTTTGCAACGCACTTCCCTCAATGCCGTTGCTGGCAATCCAGGAGATTACAGCTATTTTCTGTTAAACACGCCTCTCTTTTCTCTCGGCCCTCTCTTCTCATCTATTCTTGAAATGTTATACAGCGAATATGTTGATTCTTTGGTCAAGTGTGGGTTAGAAATCGAAGCCCTGTAATCAGTTTCCCGAGCCTCTCCGCCTTCGCTCGGTCAGGCTGTTTATTTCCAACTTGATGACATTGTCCAAAGTTGATTCATGTTCATCAAGCATAAAACATCAGGAGTCTTGAGCCCACACTCATGTTTGGTTTACAACGTTGACAGGATCACTGATTTTTTTGTTAGGAATCCCACAGAAAGGAACATGAGAATAGGTGATCAGGCTGGTTCTGCTGGGTTTAGGCATGACAAATTCAGAATCCATCTTTGTCAGTTTACAAACTTACCCACTGTTGACACAGAGGGTTTTCCACAATTCTGACTTAGAAGATAAATAGAGTCATAGCACATTTAGTTTAAAATTCAATTTCATTCATTTGTTTAAACTGAAAGTTCTAGTTTTTCTTTTCTAAAAGAAACAAGTCAAAGATCTGTTTGCATTTTCCATCTATCCACTCATAGTCTTCTGGTTATTTGAAGCTGGGTTGGGACAGGTAACAAGTTCAAGTTCTCTCTTTCCCACTCCATCAACATTCCAGTGGGAATTCCTTGGGATCCTTTATAATTAGCTGGTGATGGACGTTGGGATGAGATATTCTTAAGTTTCTCTCTGCTGCCTAAACTCAAATCATGCAACATAGTTTTCTGTAAAATCAACCTTTTTGACCTTTATATAACGTGATGATGTTATTTCTTCATCAAAATCAAACCTGGCTGCTGTTTTGATTTGTTAATGCGTGTTTGAGAAAGTCTTTAATCTCCATGGCAACCATCCAGGTGTGCAAAATGCCCGAGGGAACCAAGAACCACCTTTAAGGTGCTGCTCCTTCACAGAGATGCAGCTTCCAAGCTTCCACCTCACAGAGCTTCACTACACCACAAATTCCCCAATTAGCTCCTTCAGACTAGCCAGCAGCAATTAGCACACATCTGGTGGAGCTGCTCGTTTGAAGAGCTCATTACACAAACTACTTCTCAGTGCAACACTGGTAAAAAAGTTGCTACCAGTGTTGTTAAAGTTGTTAAAACCTTGTAAAAAAATTACCTGTGTGTGTGTGTGTGTGTGTGTGTGTGTGTGTGTGTGTGTGTGTGTGTGTGTGTGTGTGTGTGTGTGTGTGTGTGTTTGTGATATACATAGTATTTTTATAACATCTAAAGGTAACAGCTGTTATCTTCAATGCACAATCAAGTGCATTTTATAGGACTTGATTGTGTTTTAAAAAGCCACTTTGTGGCTGGAAAATGTACAACATGGCCCCTTTTAATCAGTCTGTGATTTTTTAAAAACTTTTATTTATAACAGCAGAAACTTGTACTTTGCCTAAATGTATTGCTAACAGCTTGTGTTGTTCATGAGTTGGG
Organism: Micropoecilia bifurca; assembly: GCA_903067075.1. NCBI lineage: Eukaryota > Metazoa > Chordata > Actinopteri > Cyprinodontiformes > Poeciliidae > Micropoecilia > Micropoecilia bifurca. The sequence goes on from CAEGAF010147464.1 coordinate 40,162, forward strand.
AATAGCCAACCTCTTTGTATGATTCATATAAATTAATTGATGAAATATTTACATGCTACACAGTATTAGTCACTATATGTTCATATGAGAAGCACTTATCTCTGTGAGGATTAGCAGAAAGAAAATGTTTGATGGTGCTCTTAATTCCAAACAAGCCTCGACTGAACGTTTGGGGGGAAACAGCTGGGACAATTATCAATCACAGAACTGTTTATGGTAAACAAAATGATTTACTACCTCCTCCTTCTGCGAGGGGAGGAGGTGTGACACATCTCAAGTGGCGTCTTTCTACACTTTGGAACAAAAGCTTCAAAGGAAGAGGAGCCTTTAGAAAACCACTTTTGCAAATTGTTGCAAAAACATGTGGAGAAAATAAGCCTCTCACTGAACTGTAGAAGAGCTGACAAAAAGCTGACATGCTTCTTCTTTATTTTGTCAACCTTATAAAAGTCAACCAACACCACATCCCCATTATTTGATCTTTGCGTCTACTTTAGGAAGGAAATGGAGAAACAAGCAGCTCCTGAGTCACAATGTGCCTGGAACAATACCCAGCGGCGCTGTTCGGTGTCACAGAACCCCGGGCCACGTCTGTTTGGGGCGACACGAGCTTGAACGAGGTCGTTAAGTTAAGTCAGCACAAGAAGGGACCCAATGAGACACAAGGGTGGGGATTGTTGGAGTTCTTGCTGCACCGCCAGCAGAGCTTCCTGTTATTTGTTTGGTAGTAAACGCTGACTCTCTGGGGGATATGACTGACCGTGCTGCTGCGGGACACAAGTCGCCATTTGTCCTCTGACCGGCTCCATTGCCTGTTTGTTCATGTCTCAGAGCATGTTTCTTGTGTTTGTGTCAATTGCCTTCAAATCAGAACTCAAGTTAATCTACATAGCCCTGGAAGTTGCACTTCAAACTCTAAATCTTTATCCGTCATGGTTAGCTTTATTTCTCTAAGCTCTGGGTAACACAAGAGAATGTGAACTTTCTGAATTCTGCATATCAAAATATTTTAAAAGCTAAAATGCTGAAAACCTCCTATGTGCAGCAGAAAGTCTGGTTCTACTTCATTAAGTTAGATGAGAGAACTTGGATCAAACCAGAGAAGATGGAACAAGTTACTGACATAAAATAGATATGTAAATATTTCACATCAAGTTTTTCTCTAATCATTTTCTGTTGAATTAAATAAATTCTGGTGTTGCTCTTTCAACTTTGATTTCATTTTAGGCCAGTCGTCTGAAGAAATCCCACTTTCCCATATGCTTAGTTACAGGAAAACGCCTCCATTTTGCAACGCAATCTATTTTACCTCAAATGTAAAAAAAAGAGGAAATAAGTGATTTATTCCCTGATGATCTCTGGTAGTAAAATTGACAATATCTAAATGTCTTGTAGTTAATCAAGTCAGTACTTTCATATTTCAAAAAATTCACCTTTGGTTAAAGCCCCAGACCATGAAAGGTCTTGATGATAATTTTATTTTAAAGAAGAACTGGGATCTAAATGAGATGAAACCCCTTCAACTCGACCAGAAGATCAGTCCTAAAGCATAATGCTTCCACCTCTGTGCTTCATGGTGGGAATGGTGTTTTCAGGTCCACAGCACTCTGACTCTTTTCTAAAGACCTTTTGTGGAAATAACACACCAGATTTATCTATGGGCTAATTTTGCAAGGGAGATAAAACAAAACATATTTAAAATAGCATCGAAAACATCAATAAAAAAAGTTTATGCATGGTTACAACACTAAAGCCAGACTTTCAGTTGTTACGTTTCCCATTAATTTCTCCTTGATTATTGTATTATTGTTTTACTCTCCACATAAAAGGATCAAATACTTATTTGCCCCACTGTTTATTTCACACATCAAGATATGGCGAGGCGAAAACAGCTTGTAACGTTCTGACTAAACTCAGCGAGCGTAAATATTTGTAGTGTGGAATCTCTGCCGTGTTCGGCAGCGTGAGTCAGCACGTCGCTGTGTTTACTCGCGTGTGATTTGACTCAACCGACTCGACGCCGCAAGAACAAGGGGGCCGTTAAAATCTCCTGCTCTCTCCTCCATCGGTAACTAATGGGCCGGGACCTTTCTGCGCCTCATTATCTGGTTCTGCTTCTTCTCACCAGAACACAGGAGAAAGTGGAAAAACAATTAAACAAGTGAAGGGAGTTAGCAAAAAAAAAAAAAAAAAAAAGACAACGGCTGTGTAACAAAAACAAAAGGACTAAAATGGAAAGATGGTGAAGATGTAAAGAATTGGCAGGGTTAAGAATATTTTTTGGGAAATAGTAAAAGTAATCCAGAGTAAGCTATAGAAGCCTGGGCAGACTCTGTGGCGTGAGTTTTATTGTCTAACAGCTTAATTGTAAAAAAGCAGGCCTCAAAGATGTGAGCGGCCATTCATTCGCTCAGACAGAGTGATTAATCCATGCTGGGATCTGGGAGTGCTGGCTGTTTGTGTCTGAAAGAAAGGAGGAGAGAATAAGAGAAGGCTCTTTCTTCTCTATTCTTCTTCCTGTCTCTCGACCCTGCAGCTCCTAATTGGATAATTTCATAAAGTACTCAAAGGGGTGCTCACCAAGTCTCTCCCTTCATTTTACTACAAAAACATCACTACCTGGTATCAGTGAGGGATGAGAGTCGGCGTCCCTATGGGGTCCCTTAACAGGAAAATACACCAGGGAGTTAATGAGAACGCTGCTCAGCCAAGCCATCGAGTTTCCTTTGAGTCCAGTCCTGAACTGGTCAGTTCCCAGTGTTTTGTCAAAGGGAGGAGTCCGTGACCCGCTCGTTATTTTACTCGAGGAGTACCGCTGTGATATCATCACTAACAAGCTGCTTGGGGAACTGAGCGAAACTGATGCAATGCCTGAAAAAGTTTATTTGAACAGACTGCAGCCTGTAGTTTGCTTGTGTAAACGGTGACTTATCGGCTCTTTGTGCGATTCCAGCTTACAACACTTCACAAAAGTGAAAATTCGGCTCTTCAGTGACAATGAGGCAAGCTTCCTGCTGAGTCCTGCTGGAGCTGCACCTCAGCGACTAAACGTGGCCAATAAGGACAGCAGACACTGATTCTGATTGAACACTAACATCTAGAGCAAAGTTTTCAGGAATAAACAGATTTTTCTTTAGCTGTTCCATTTGGAAGCTGCCCACATTATTTTGACAACTGATGTCCGAATAATTTATATTTTTTAGGAATTCCCTCGGCTACAGTAGACAGAGGTCACATTGAATTGAGTTTGTAGAGAAAGAAAGGCAAACATCTGCTGCTGTTTTCTCAGCTGAAAAGCGTTCATGTTACCACACCAAATTAACAAATACACTGGAGCTGCCAGCTGGAACCATCTGGCTGATTAGATGAAACTTTTAAATCTTAGTCTGCCACCAGTGGGATAAACTTTGGGAGTTTGCATCAAGCTGTCACTTGTGCAATGGCATCAATGGCTGCTGTTCCAGTTCTTGAATTGGTTTGGAAATTGTCACTGCCAAAGGGCTTCACCAGTGGTAATAGCAAGTCATATCCTGCAATAATGTGATAATACAAATAATGTGTGACTTAGAGAAAGTTTGTCTTGCTTTTTGAAACCTAAAAATAGGAATAAAATGGTGGTTCTTTAAAATGTAAAACAATTTCGTTATAGAAGATAAGGAAATTATCATGTAACACTTGAATGGGTTTTATTTAGATGGACCTGGGGAAAAAATGGATCTTGCTATAATAAAGTAGCTGTTAGCCTTCTCCCGCTTTGCTGATTTATTCACTTGTCTACAAAACCACATCCATCCAGGAATTCGTTTTTTCTGTAAAAACCAACATATCAAAACTAAGTAAATTCAACCTGTAGTTTTATTTATCAGTCCATATCACCCAAAATGACTGCATCCTCCAGAGAATAGCACAAAAAACTCATATCTGGCCTCGAAATTACAACTTTTAGCAGATGATGATATTAAACTCCCATTTCCACTTTACATTTGCATTTTTTAAAATCCATTTAACCTTGTAAGTAAATCTCCGTATGAAGCCTAGGTTATTTATTTGTATCTACCATCTTCATTTTGTGAAATAATCGCCTGGTCCATCGATTATTTTTTTTCCTGAAGTCTTTTCTGACTCATCTTTGTTTATTTGCCAACAATGGAAGCAGCTGCTTCTCCACGAAACTGAAAATAGATGCAATATCCTTAAAGTAACATTTAGTGAATGATTTGTAATTATCCACAGCACAGCCAACAGCAATCTCATCAAATAGTAAAAAATGTCTGCAGCCAGACATCGAAACGTCTGCATCAGTTACTCTGACCGCCGCAGTCGCCAGACAAACGCTTCTCTCTTGGAACAAAGGTGCGATGGAGGGCTGCTTATCAAAGGTTGGGATCAGCGTCTTGAAACTGTTTTACTCCCAAAGTGAGTAAATGAGCCAAAACTTTGGGCTTGTGTTCCTTCTCTCCCTCCAGGACAAACTGGACTGTGCATGCATCTCTGCTCCACAGAGACGATACCATCGCAGCCAAATCTGAACGCATGTGACAGGCGTCCTGCTCACTTTCCACCCACCTTGACTGATTATCCCTTTCATTTCTTCTATTTACATGATTTGCAGCTTTTACAAGAGAAATTCCAGCCTCCGCATGAGGCGGAGGGCCCTTCACAGCCGATAAAAACTCAAAGCATAAACACGCTCCCATTAGGGAACTCGCAGACAAGCAGCCCTTACCTCGGGGTGGTTTGTGTTATCTGCATGCTGGCCTCGGTCTGACTCTGTGTGATTCACTGCAGGGACCCACTGTGGAGAACTTTGAGATGAGCCAGGTCCAGCTGCAGCCACGGTCTAAAGGCCAATCTGTCTCCATAAAATTGACTGGTTTGCACAAAACGAGCGAGCAATCAGCATCATCGTCGTGTTTGGATCCATGCGCGCCAGCTGCCGAGGCCTCACTACCTCTGCAGAGTGTAAGCTCTGTTTGCGTGCATTAAATCAACAAGTATGAGCCTCACGGACCATCAGGAGTTTCCCACTGAGCTAGACGCAAACCTGAAAAGAAGATTTTTTTCCCCCACTTAAGAGTTGATAAATGTTGTCCCCGGATTGTGGTCGGCGGGGATTTTAGATCGACCACTCCCAGTGATCGCGAGCAGCGCAGAGCGACTGTGCTGCTGTTATCCATCAGCATCACCGCTGCGGTTTACAGTGCTGTAAAAATGTTGCTGCGTCTTTGGCTATCAGTAAATCAGGTGTGCAGACATCATACGTAACATTAGACTTGTAAACCGGCAACTAAATCCTAATAAATAACATATATTAAGAAAGTGAAATGGCAATAAAAACAGAGACTGTTGCACCGCAGGAAACCCTGTCCTGAGGCCGATTCTCTCCAAAATCTATTGGATATTTAATAGTTTGTTTGAGCTGGGTGTGCAGAGCAAACATTCACATCTGCATCTCTCTTTCATCTCTACTTTCCATGCTGTTAGCCATGACCTCTGCTCATATTTGCATATACATGCATTTATGCTGAAGCTACTTCATTTTTTTGCTCATTGAAGCTGCTTATCAGCTGCTGTTTTCAGCCCAGCATAAATCCTGAGGATTAAAGGACTTACAAAAAAAACAAAAAAAGAAAAGTTTTTGATGGTGTGGAAGGAGGGAGGGAAAGGGGGGAGAACCGACAGGATGAAAAGAAGTTGGGGGCCCATACAAATGCTAAGGAAGTGCTCTTTTTTTTTTTTTTTTTACCCCAAGTCGCTCAGGGGTAGGAAGTTCCCAGCTCTGCCACTTCATTAATTCATGCTATTTAACAAGTGGGATTGTGGTGGGCCTTCTTCGGCCCCCTTCACACTGGATCCAACAACAGCCCCATCAGTAACTGACAACCCCCCGGGCCGAGGGGCTGTGGCCTCCGGGGTCCGTGCTGCAAACAGAGCCACGGGAAGCAGAACCTTGCCATTCAAGAGTTCAGCTTTTATTTGTCATCCCTGGTTTCTCCCCGCCATACATCCCCGAACGCGGGCCTCCGAGCGAGGGGGGGGGGGGGGTGCAGATTGCAGGATGAATCTCCCCTGTTTCCTATTATGAGGGGGGCGATCCTCATCAGAGGAATCAGTATGCTCATCCATAACTTCTTAACGCTCGCTGCCCACAGTGACGCTGTGAAAGGAGGAGACAAGTGCCAACAACCAAAAAAAGTCCGAAGGAAACTACAACAAAAACTCTAGCTGATGTGCCTAATTTCAAACTCATTCACCTTGTGGGCTGGATTTTAAACGAATCGCACAGTGAATCATGTTTTCTCCCTCAGGAGCGGTTGCATGAGATTTACAGTCTGTGAAAAAAAGCTCGTTAAAACAATTCTTCACAGATAGCGTGGGTTATAACCCGCATGCAGGCGTCACAAAAAGCTGTAAATCACCAATCCAGGATTTTGTTTTTCTAGCATTGGGGTCAGAAACGTTTCCTTGAGGCCACAAAATAAATTGAAGCCACTGAAAAATAATTCACAGACAGAAAACTAAATAAGGCATAGAATGCGACATGAAAGACTCAATACTTTGGAGTTTTGACCTCCTTAATGTGATGTATATATGAGTTGTGAGGTTTAACTCAAAGTCTAGACTGAAGCACAAAGAAAAGACTCAGAAGGAAATGAATTAAAATAAAATCTGATTTCTTAAAACTTCAAATAAACACGTCAAAATATGATCTCACTATATGATCTTCCCATAAGTTCAAATGAGCTTAGCAACAGTCAAAATATCGATGCCACAGACTCTAAATAGGTTGTGACAAGTGAAATCTCGGGAGCTGGACTGCAGACATAAATATTATGGTAAGTGGTCTGCACTGAAATGGCGCCTTTAACCCAAACATGTTTCACAAAGAGCTCTACAACTTTCACATAAACAAAAAAAATCACGTATTTTAGAATGATATGTTTTAAGAATAATTTAACAGCAAGGTTAAAAATCAAACCATTAATTAAACAACAGTTACCGAAACTGATATATTGGATCTGAAGACAAGTTATTTTTTTAATTTTACAGTGTGTCAAGTCCTGAGAAGATTGGCAGCTGTCCTAAATGTTTTCCACTTCATTTTTTGCAGAATGAAGAACTTAACTGATGGAAATGAGGCTTCATAGATTGTTGAGTATAAACAATTGGCAAACAAGTTCGATGCTCCTGTGTTTGCACTCCTGCATTGTGGTCGCTAACTTGAAAATTGGTTCTTCTTGTTAGCGAATCAGTGCACACTTTTAACGCGACCCAGTGTGCTTCACCCACAAAGGCCCGCCATCATTCACCATATCTGAAGGTGTTGAAAGCTGGGCTGAAATCCCCGCATCTGGAAGCTGCAAGACTAAATTTCAGCTCATTTATTATCCTGCACAATTGTCAAGAGACGACTAGAAGAATAAACATTGCACATGGCGTTATAGCACAAGCAACGTTATCGCCTGCCTCTTATCTATTATGGTGAGACCATAATGAATGAGGGTTAAAGAATACATGGATGATGTCTTCTCACAGCTCATTAAGCCTGGCCACAGTCAGCCGAGATAGGGAAAGAGGGGACAATGAGCCGGGCCAGCTATACGTTCCAGCCATGGCTCAGCCTTGGCTCCTTAATTGCTAATATAGTTATTAAGGGATGCCAGTGGGAAGACCACCGGCGAAGATCGTGTCTGAATTATCACAGTTGCTTTCAGGGCCGTGGAAATCCTCTAAAGGCCAGTGATTCAGTGTCTCACAGAGCTTTTTTCGCTTTCCCACTGGGGCCCAGGAGGATCCCCACTAAGACCCACAAAGCAGAACACCGACCTCATGCCCGCTCGCATTCAGGAACTCGCAATTATTAATTTTTCAAGAGAAAGAGAACTGTTTTCTTCTAAGGTTTTGATGCTTTTGTGTGCCTTAGATTCAAATAGCCAAGATATATTTTTATTTGTTTTCATTATTACTCATGAAAAAGTGGTGGGAAAATGTGTTACAAATTAATAAATAAATTAAGTTTAATGAAGTAAAATGGTAAAGGGATTAAGCACTGAACAAATAGAGAAAAGAATGCCAAGAACTTCTCAGAAAGCAAACCTAATTCCATCAGTGCATGTTAGTATCAGTCCTACAAAAAGGTTTCTTATTGCCAAGCTATTGCACTACAAAGCTCTTGATCGGTTGATGCAAATAGCAGTCTGTGGCCTGATACTGATGGCATTAGTTACAGAAGTATTTATAAAGTTCAACCTGCTCCAGGAATCACCATTGAGACAGTCATTTTGTTATTGTGGGAAGACCATTACTACACCAGAAACCAGTCACAACTAGAAGTATATCGTAAGATTTCTGGCAGAGTCAAAAGAATAATCAGAAGAACGGTCTAAAGAGTGCAGTACAATAAGCAATGCACTCGACTTTAACGCACATTCACCACACAAGACTCCACTGCTGAAGAAAATTGAAGTTTATTTAAAGTTAAAGTTTTCTACAGAATAGCAGACTAGCTGATAATTGTTGTGAGAATATGTTCTGGTCAGATGAGCCGAGAATTTCATAACCTTTATGGAGGAGAATTGACTTTAAAACTCTCATAAGAGTCTCCTGAGATGTTTAAGAATTTGAAACACCTGGTGTGGAAGAAATGGTTATATTGTTAATTAGCTAAATATGATTAGCTTCCAGAAGTTGCCTTTGTTAAAAACGCTTTCCTTGTAGGTATTAAATGCATTCCAGCAAGCATATACATAGCTTCCTCTGTGCCATTTTGCTTTATTAGAGCAAATTTATGCAGTATTTAGTTTTTATTTCTTTCTGTCTGCTGATGACTTGGATGTTAATCAATATCTGGAGTGAGGTTGATGTCAATACTCTTGGAAATATGTTTACATGGGAAAATGTTGATGTGCTATATGCTTATCTTCCCCGATATACATAATACAAAACTGCAATAGAAATCTTGTATATGAATATGGAGATAAGATGCATGAAAACTACATTTTTAGACATTCAGAACATCAAAGGTTTGTGTAAAATAAGCAATCACAAGTCTCACTAGGATAGATTTAAGATTAATGACACATTCATTTAGGACAGAGGTAACCTTTAAGTAGAAATTTGTCTTCTAGCGTCATAAGTGCAGTTTTTCTTACTCGTACATTTAAAGGGAAAGACAGACCACTAATATATACAAATCTGCTCAAAAGTAAACTTGACCCCATCCCTAAAACCTGATGTAAAAGAAAGTACGACCTCATTCCGGAGTTTCAAACACTATTACGGATGAGACAAATGCGAGGAAATGTTAAACATTAACATTAAGTAAGATTAAAGTAAGATTAAAAACAGTTCTACGTAAAGCATCAACATTTTTTCCCATTTCTTCTTCCAAAGGACTGATGACTTTAACACAGATGGATGGACACAATATGGCTACTTTTTCCTTTCGCCTAACAAGAGGAAATGCCTGGGAATTACCTGTTGGGCCCAAGAGATCTTGGCGAGCCCCATGCCAGGCCAAAGAGGGGTGCAGTGAAAACCTCCACTTTCACAAACAAAGACTGAGGCGGTCCCAGGTCTCCAGGGCAAAATATGCTGATTAATTCCACTTTGCTTGATTTTTCACGGTTTTCACCACACACTGACTGACTGACAGGCTCTGCTACAAAGACAGCATTGAGACATCTTCACTAACGTGGCTGAATTGCTAAGGTTTGATATTGTTAATGACGTGCAACCGAAGCTGAGAAACTGACACTTTGACCACGAGTTTGGAAGCTGAAAAAGTTTCCCATCCGCCTCCCGTTAGCTTGGAGAAAAGACTCGCCAACAGACTTTTTCCAAATTAGACACAATATGCTCTTACATCTGATTGCTGGAGCGGGATCATGCTCGGCTGTGTTAAGTTAACCATCAAAAGGGTTCAGTGATTTCTAAAGTTGCTTCACTGCCAGGAAGGACAGCGGCTCTCAGTAACTGTCAGGGCAAAGCGGAAATCATGCAATAATGTTTTTTCTAGGTCACTTCATAGAGTGCGAAATAAAAAGGAAGGGGAAAAAAATACTGGCTGATCAGATGTGTTACTTTTCATGACTCGGTTTTCTTTATCCACCCTTTATTATTCCGTGATATTTAGGGCCATATTCACTGGTGGAAAACACTGATCAGGCATCTCCTTTGACTCTTGGAACGGTAACACCAGTGTTCCCAGTTGGACCATCTCTGGGCTCGCTCAGAAGTCAGCCAAATGTCTGATTCTCATCAAACGGGGTAAAAAACACTCTAGCAAAGACTCATCACAATTCGTCTAGGAGGGAAACGTGTCAGCGTACTGGGAGGAGACAAGCCAGCTATGAAAACAGTCTATCTCGAGTCTTGAAGGTGCAGTCAAGTTAATGGAGAATGATAAGGCAAAGTGTCTTTCCCCAAAGAAGGTAGTAAAAGGTTTTAAAGCAATTATCTCAATCTCTTTTACAGAGGAGGCCTTAGAAGTGGCATTGAATGAATTAGGTTTTGGCAAAGTTTAGCTTCTCCCTACTGGGACAGTACCTGCCAACTAACTTCTGACCTATTTCACCACCTCTATCCATCCAATCCATCCACTGTGCCCGATCCAGCTTCTTTTGTGTTTTTCTAGCCCCTCCTTCCATTCCAGGAGGTTTAACCTTGGGTCACCACCAACTTTTGAATCAGGCCTGCACATGACCATTCCTTTCAATCCCCACATACCAGGAGAGGAGCACACCCTGATACAGTAAATTATGATAAAGAGCTCACGACTCAAAATCGAGGGACCATATCCCAGTATGAAAGCTAAGGGGCCCGCGATACATCAATAAAAAGATTTGGGTGGTGGGTCGGCAGGGTGGGGAGGGGCTGAGAAGCCACTCCAGAAAATCCGCACTTCAAAAGAAGCCAGTTTTAGGTTGAGGGGGGAGGAGTGTGTGTGTTGGATGTGTGAAGGATAAAGTCGCTCTATAAAGTCTGCTAGGCCAATCCAATGTGGTCACCAAGGCAAAGAAAAAAGGGAAAATGAAAATACAAGACATTTACGTGTGTGCATGTGTGTGTGTTCTTGAAATTCTTTGAAGACCTGAGCTTCAAGAAAAAAAAAAAGACATAATGATTACCAGTCGGCTTATCGTCGTTTTGACGTCTTTGGTCTAAAATTCATGAGCTGTGATCTCACTCTGTCAACACAGCATGATTTCAGAGTGTTTGACTCTCCATTGTGTTCCTATTGTGGTTCTTTCACCAAACGTCGGAAGAACGGTATGGACTCGCTGTCAGACGGGGCAACAGCAATTTCCTGGGTTAACCAAAAAGGTTACCAAAGTCAAAAAGTGCCCCAAAGGTCATGGGAGGGTGAGGTCAGAAAATTACCATTCAGCCAATTTTTTCAGTGTTTGATGAGGAAAACTGCCAGGTCCACAATTCAGTTCATGCAGTTTTCTTGAGGTTCTTTGGTTTTAACCCACTATGAACATTACATATTAAATTAAATTGGAAATTATATAAGTAAGCCTGATTGGCAATGGTTATGTGATGCTAAATAAAGAATACTTTTAAGATGAAAGTTTAACTTTTTCAAATATACTGAGAAAATGAAGCAATGTCCTGAGGGAGTAAAGTAATAATTAATTAATTTCCAGCCCAAAACATATTAGGTCAGCTTTGAATGTATGACTTTGGTGATGTTTTATTTGGTATTTTGGAACACACTGAAATACGCAAATCAAGAAACTCTTCCATCTTTCAAGCACATCCTGGAAGTCTGCCCAGACTGAACCCACATACAGTATTTATCAGCAGGAAAACGGAGCCAGAATGCACTTCAAAGAGACGCCTCGATAAGAGCGCCCCGATAACCTTAAACTTAGACCAGCCTGCTGCACTGCTGAACAGTGCCCAGAGCTCTTTAGCTGACATGAACTTGTTAAACTAAAAGTGCTTAAGAGTACATCTTGGATAGCAGCAGTATCAGGTATCAGCAGGCATTATTTAAAGCAGAAGACGACTTAATGCCTATATTTTAGACTTACTCAAACCTCTATGACCAATGTTTCTCAACCATGGTTCTCAGGGCCCACAGTGCTTCATGTTTTGAATCAGATGCGCCAGAACACCCGATTCAAATTATTGCATTACCTTCTTAGCATATATAGCATTAAGTGTAGTGAATTATCACCCATTTATTAAGTCAAATGTGTGGCAGATAGAAAACACTTAAAGCATGCAGGACATTGAGGAATAGGGTTAAGAAATATTGACTATGACTATATCCACCCGTCTTAACCAGCTAATCCAGGGGAATCGTAAATTTTGCTTTGAATATTACATTATTGAGTATTCAAACTGTCTCAGAAAAACAGATGGTGGGTATACAGTAAAGGAGAGGTGAATGAAAGTCATCATTCAAGATCTGGAATCCCATCATCAGACAGGATTCTATCTCAGTCGATTAGAGGAACAGATGTTACTTCCTGTTAGTTAATACATTTATAATTATAATACTGAGTCACAAATGCAAATTCTACTCTGATGGATGTTTGGATAAAACCAAAGTAGTATGTAGCCTACATATTGCTACAATATGGCTATTGTGATGATAGTTATAACTTGAAATGTTATAGATAACATTTCAAGATTAACGTTGGAAGCAAAGTGACTTATTTTAAACATTGCATGATATGAAAACTTCAGAAATGTTTGCTTGAGACATTAAAACATTTTCTTAAACATTGCTTGAAAGGGTGCATATTTAAATTTTAAACTTACAAAGTTAAGCATAATAATTAATCACAGAGGTACAATATGATTAATTTCACAGCACAATTTTTTTCTAACTTTAATCACAAAATTCTGAGATTAAACTTAGATTTTTATACCTATTACCTATTCTATATTTTGATTTAGTTTTAAATTTTTGTTTCAAAATTGGAATTTTGGCATTATTACTTTAATACATAGTGAGAATCACCAATTCACCAAGGCTTCAAGGAGAGAAAAGAAAACTGGCTTCAGTCAGGTGAAAGAGGATCTTCACAGACTCATTTGGTTTTAGTGCGGACAAAATCTAAGAACTAAGTCTACTTAAGAGCAGAAACAAGGCCTTTGTCTCAACCGATGAGTGCTCTTCTGCAAATGAAGATGACAAACAACCTCTGCACTGAGAGGCGACGGGACTCAGAGAGACAGTGTCAGGGGTCAGCGAATGAAACGGCAACACCTCTGCCGCCACTTGACAGCTTGAAAAACCGGGTGGCAGAAGAAAGTGCAGGGCTGTTTGAGAGAGGGTGGGAGCAGCACTTGAGGCCAGAATGGAAGACACAAGCCTCCCAGCAGCAGCAGTCAGAGGCAAAGGGACACAGGGGCTACTGTTCCCATTGAGCCCTTTGTCTCCCCGGCGCTCTCTTGTTTTTCCTCAGCAAACCGTGGGCACAATGAAGGCGGCATGCTCCCCTCCCCTAGTGCAAAGGGGCTGTCAATACCGGACCTATCAGACCCTGAATGGCCGAATCAGGCTTCCCATGAAAATCAAGTCAATGACCTGCTTCCCCTGGCTCTCCTTGTCCTGAAGTGGGTGACAGCTATAATTTCAATAAGTGAAACAGACAAGAAGAGAGAGAGGGGAGAAGTTTTCTCACATGTTGCTGAGGATACTTTGCCTCGGACTCGGCATCCTCATATAAAATGCATTAATTCCTTCGCTGTGAGCTCACCATAAATGATTTGATTGTAGCCAATTCGACATAGTTTTCTGAACTTCCCTGAGCGCCATAAAACAAAAAAAAAAGGAGAAAAGGGGGAAACAAGATGCTGGGAATGCAGAGACAATTTTGAACCAAACATTTAATTTCAGCCTTCTGACCCAATCAAGTGGAAGAGAAGACAGGCTTTGTTCACCTTGGCCCATCCGAGAAAAAGTATAAGATAGAAGAGGAAAAGAAACGTAAAGATTTTGCCAAGATTTAGTCACGCCTTAAGGACTTGTTTAGTCAATTGCTGTCAGATCAAGAAGAAAAAGAGAGAAAAACATCCATGGTTGCCTTATATAAAAAAAGAAAAACACTTTCTCTTTCAGCCAAGTCGGGAGAGTCTCCACAGCCCGAATTACACAGTTACTTTTAAAGGATTTGCATTTAAAAGATTGCGTACAGGGCCTGAATGCGGGTCGTTTCTCTGTGACCATAGAAACACTAGAAAAGGTGGAAAATTCAGTCTGCTGAACTTTAAACGACTTTATTAAAGTGTCACTAATCAGACGTGAAAGACACAAGGTTTTAGTGTTTGTGCTAACTTACAGAAAACTGAGGGGGGGAAAAAAGGCTTAATGACCTGTTAAGAGCATTACTTTGAAAAGCCTTGTTGATGTCTCGCTTTGTAATAAAGAGCGAAAGCATTGCTCGAGACAGGAAAAAATTAATTCCCAAAAACATTCAAAGAATTTTGAAAAAAAAGAATCTAATTTCAGGCCAGCAGGCATGTGAAAACAACTAATAATACCCGCTGTAATCTTAGCTCACATTATCTCCAATCAATAAAAAGATATATTACGCTTAATTCAGCAAACAATTGACAACCTAAAAGACCACCAGTTGTGAAAATTGAATACAATTATTGGAAACTGCAAATAATAAATGCTTGATTTAAGAACATTCTAGCATGTATTACCCTTTAGAAAACGCCAAATTCCTAAGCAGAAAATTGCTACCATTACAGCATAATGGGATAACAACCCAAAGAATAATCCCTCGCTAACAATAGCGAGGTTTGAAAAGACTTCTTTGAGCCTATTTCGGTGTCTGCCAGCAGAGCGCTGCATTTTACGGCCACCAACCAGCGATGTAATCTCCGCTCAATGGAGACCTGGAGAGACGAGCTTCACACAAGGTTTTTATCCACCACACATCCATCTATACATCCATCCACTGATTTATCCATTTCATCCCAAAGGAAATGGAAAGACCTCATTTCCATCTGACACAAACCGGGGAAAAGGAGTACGAGGCCTTATGATTGGAAGAAATAAAAACCTCAAAACAACAGGACACGACTGTGAGCATGGGAGCTGAGAGGGGGGTGATGGTAAACAAATTAACATCAGAGCAACAGAATAAAGAGAAGCTCTGATCTCCTAGGCTGCTCCTAATCATATACACCCTAAATGAACCATCCCGGGACTTCTCCCAAGTTAATTTCAGTGCAAGAATTAATTAAAGACGGGGCGAACTGATGTATGCAGAGCAGTAGAAAAAACATCAACAGCAACAAAAGGCAGCGTAATCATTGCACGAAGTTAATTTGTGTCATAATGGTATAAATTAGATTTTCTGAGACAAGCTGAGCTAATGAGGAAAATACAATTAAAAGTGAGAGGTTTCGATATTTGAAGTTTAACTTTTTTATTTTTTGAGGAGGAATAATGAATTGAAAAATGCGCTGCAGGTTGGGAAACCCCGATTTTATTTTAAGATTGAAGTCAAAAACATGTTGGGAGATCATTGAACAGTCCTGGTTTCAAAGGTGAGCTTTGAAGCTTAATGCTTGCTTCTACTTTTAACTTGAAGAAAATACTGGGATAAGAATTTGCTGTGTGATAAATTCTAATTAAAATTCTTTCCAAAACCCAGAAGGGAACAGAATTATTCAGACTGTTTCTTTTGCTTATAGAAGATTATCAATAAATGCCATGTTTACATTTCTAAATATGCCTGTGGAATTATTTGCATACTGTTTTCAATACAGTAGCATAACTATTTCTCTGCAGTAGTTTTTTGTTGTTTTTAGTTTTATTTTCAGAGCGATATGTGTCAGTACTGTAAGGCTATAACTGCATGTGGTTAGATTTAGTACTAAAACTCCTGTGATGACATTTTCACACTTATTTTTATGGATGGTATTTTTTTCTTCCACTCTTTTTGGTATCCTTTAGTTGGTTATTAAAAAACTCCACATTACAGTAATGGTTTCAAAGTGGTGGGAACTTGTTCAGTCGTTTTGGATCAGTGTTTATGATGTGTACTTGTTAGTCGACTCACTCAATATCAAAAACTAATTCTCGTTTTACCTTAAATTAAGAGTCCAAAACATAATTTGGGGCTCATGATGATATTAAACTGAAACAACTACAGCTTCACAAAACAAACTTGATTTTAATGAGGAACTGTGCAAAGCTAGAGGTTGTGCCTCATTTTTACTTTACACAAATTTGAATTAACAGTTTGTTTTAAATTTAGTAAACTGTAGGAAGCCTACTTTGACTCAGATAATTTATTAATCCACCTCTGTCTCATTTGCATAAAACGTACACTGTGACGGTTGCTAATAAAACTATAACAAAAATCTATTGCTTGGATGTTTTTCAAAAAATTTCAAGCACACCTCAAAACAAAATATAAAGTTAATGTCAAGAAGTAAAGACAAAAGGAATGTGCTGTTAAGATTTAAATTATGAGCATTTTGTCATATTTTAAGTTCAAGCCACATGTTTCATAAAAAATAAATCATATTTAAATTATTATACTGCTGAAGAGTTAATTTGTTTTATTAAATCCATCCACAATGAGAAAACATTTTATGGATTAATTCAATGCCAAAAGATATTTTCCATCCTTTATTTCTGTTAGTAATGATGACGTGTAAGATCAAAACAATAAAAAACAATTTGTTAATATAGAAATTTGGGTTTATTGGACAGTATTTTTAAACTAGAAGCTTTTATCTGACAAATAAGCCTAATAAGAACGCATATTCTCACTTATTGAATATGATTGTCATTTATTACTAAGGTGACCGATATACCATATTTTTGTGATTATTGGCTTCTGACTTGGTGTTTAAAAAAAAAACTGGAGAGAAGATAAAATATAAAATATTCAGTCAACTCTATCTATTAACTGTATATGTATGGTCTTGGTTTTACAAGCAAATCTCTAAATGTTTGGAGAAAAAAGAAGGAAAATACAAGCGTTAATACCGAGCAGCACCAAGTCCGCCCAGCCGTTCACATGTGCGGTGTTTGTTGGGGGCAGACGGGACGTTTGACAGCGAGGGAATCAAACTGGTTCCATATGAGAGCAGCTGGCAGTACTCCAGCCTCGGGGGCAGCGACGGCTTCCTCTGAGTCAAAGAAGGGGACTCATGTAAACTCAGCAGCAGGGGTCATGCATAAAGCCAACAAATGAATCTTGAGTTTCAAAGACAGTTTGAAATTTGATGCGCTTGCTCTGTTTCTGATTGATTTTCTTGTTCAGAGTTGAATTCCCATAGTGGATATGTAAAATTAAAGAGCCAAACGATAAAAAAGGGGCAAAATCTGCCAAACAACCACCAGATCCAAAGCGTCTGTTGTTGTCCAAGGCCTGCAGCTGAAGTAATTGTGGATATTCAGTTTACTATGTATTTTGTATTGCCAAATTTGAGAGTTTTTGAGACAGCAGTGCGTCCAGTGTATTTGCGGCTAATACAAAATTTTACGAGGATTTGAAAAAATTAGCCTTTTTGCTTGACTGTGGAGCAGAAACAAAGAATTTATAGTAGAACTTTCTAATTACTCATACTGTAACATTTAAAGCTTTTGCATGGGTTTTTGATTGAGCCAATTATGACACAAGATATTTGTGCAAATGCAAAATTTTCCCAAAAATATATGTATGATGATACTTGATAACAGAAAATGGAACAATTATTCCTACTAAACCGAAAATAGTAATTATTCGCAGAAAAAAATTACAGAATAAATCAGCTGATTTTATTCAGAGAGCAAATCTACAGTAGAAAATGCAGCTTAGAAGCTGATACACCTCAGCCCAGTGCTACTTGCCACGTTATTTACTGGTGTTTGCAAAGCAGCCAATATGGTGTCCATCGATTTCCTTAGAGCTGAGTCACTGTAACCCCAAAAACCATAGATGTGAAATACTGTGAGATGTTTTTGTGTCATTTCGTTCAGTAGTTCTTGGTGTAGCGCCCCCACAGGAGAGGAGGTGAACAGTCTTTTCAAAGGGTTCGGTTTTCACAGTGCAGCATGAAACCGAACCACGTGTCTGAAAATGTAACAGATGTTGCAATTTTGGTCCCCAATCAATTAAAATCTACGTCTGAACACATCCTAAGGAGGGGTCGACTGATTGGTAATGCTTTAGGTGCTACATATTATTACAACCATTCTCATAATGCTACAGTGCCAAGTAAATACATCATTCAGCTTTAACGTTTGAACTTTGACTGGTAAAAAACATCTTGTACTGACTCATTCACATGGATGGTACTTTTGCCAACAAACTGAGCAATTTTGCAGACCAATCATGCCCCCTACATGGCAATAACGCTCCCCTGCAGAGGCAGCACCCTTCATCAGCTCAGGAATGGTGAAAAACAGAGTTTAAGGTGTTCATATGGTCCCACTACACAGCAGGTAGAAAACTGATAGGCTCTTATATCAGAGGCAGGAGGCAAGAGACCTGATGTTGCTGATTTTCTTAGCCTCAGTCACTCCACAACACCGTCCTCTAAGTATAAGGTCAAGGCTTTTTCAACAGCAAAAGTGGAACCTACTCAATACTCTCTTGTATCCAAACATATATCCCTGCATAAAACTGCTCAAATGTGACAGCTTTGAAAGAAAAACATCTTAAAGCGCTGCCTTGTAACTGAAGTTCAACATCTGTGTCAGGATAAAAAAAAGGCTTCAAAGAGCCAAGTCCAGCACTCTGCAGGCAGCTGCTGAAGGACACAGAGAATACAGCGTGAAGTTTTACGGTCCGGCCTGCAGCGAGGCATGATGGGAAGTAATAACCACATCATTACCAACAGGGCCTCGGCCTTGTGAGGCGTCAGAAGAATAAAGAGAGCATGCAGAGTTCACACTCGAGCTGCCAGTCCAAGGCGCTGTGGGACTCAGTCCCACGATGACATGCTGCGACACATGTACACAAATATTTATCAGCCTGGTGAAACTCAACCGCGCCTTCTGAAAGTGTGCATCTGCCTCTACACACATAGCTGCTCGTCTGGCTGCCGCAGCTCTGCTTCCGCTCGTGTTCTGCCAAGACAGGTCAGAGTTCACAGGTCCGCCTCGGACGGCTCCTGAGAGCCTTGCTACTCATCGGATCGCTCACTCATTATCAAATAGCTGCATCAAGTGGCACGAAACACTCCGCGGGATCATGTGTAAATCTGCAAGAGGAGGGATTAGCACTGGGGCAGCTGGCGTGCCTGAAGTCTGCAGGCTTTCGGCCGGGAGACGTAAACATACATAAAGAATGCAAAGACATATGCCGACTGTGTACCGCACTTATATAAAGGGTCCTTTTGAAGGATTATGATAAAAACCACTATGTATTCCAGGAAAACACTTGTCAGTATGCTGACATTATAAAAATAAAATAGCTGTTAACAATAAAATTTATGCTTTAGATACTGTTAAACCTCAATGACTAAGAAATGACCATGAAACCTATCCAAAGCCACAGACGATACTAAACCTTATTGGACAAGCAATGCTCTGCAAAGCCAGGAGTTCCCAATGAATGTATTGTTTGTTCATTTTATTTCTTGTTAACAAGTTCACACAAAAAGTTCTTGTCTCATTCTTAAGACAAGATTGGAGCATAGACAAAGAAGAACCTGTAAAAGCTGTAAGTAGAGCTTCGGTTTTGCAGAATGTGTTAAGTAGCTTGCAAATTAAGAGGTTTGGCATAACTTTAAATTATGTCTGGACTCTTAAAAATGTTGTGAATGTGAGTTTTTGTGGTCACTTTTCAGTAACGTTATTTTCCATAAAATAAAAATGCATTAGAGAATATTATTTTATCTAAGATAAAATTAACTCCCAGAACTACAGTTCAGCACAGAAAGCAGAAACAATGATGGTTGCTGGAAAGTCAACCTGCAGCAACTTGTAGCAAATATCCAGCGCTGTGGAAAAACTCCTGAGTCATCACTTACACTTTAGAATTTGGCATAAATGCCTGTTCATATGTTAAAGAGTTCTTTGTAATTATTTCTGCAAGTATTTGTGTATGTAAGACAACAAACTCTGACTTGTGAAGCAATTGAGCATAAAAAAGCTCCAGGGATAAAAGAGTGGTGTTGTTTAACAGACAACCTAGAAAAGAACCAATCCATTATAAATCCTTAATCACTTTGAAGCCACCATGCTGTCTCAAATACATCCATTGGTACAATCGTTTTATTTCAGTTTAGATGATCAATAAAGGATGATGCATTTATTGAATTGACAATTTTTTTTTGTTAGACGTTTGAGAAAATAGACTAGTAAAAACCTCGATAAGATTCAAGAATTCCTGCAGAGAAAAACTGAAAGTGGTGCAAACCTAGGAGGTAAAAGCCCAGAGGAAAAAGACTGCAGAACAAGATCTGATGCAAATAAAAACCACAAGAGAAAAAGCTGTTTGTTTAGGTTTGATGCAGGTTTTATTATCTGAAACAAATCTCTATTCACTTGTTTGATAATCACATTTTTTTCATGTTTCAAAAACTTTGGACATGTAAAACCAATGATATGTATTTTAGTCTTGTGCTAGAGGTGGGCCAAGCGAAGACACCCAAACACGTGTGTGTCAAATGTCCCAAGTACAGTATAGGCACTTGTACATGAAGTGTGATGTGACGGCATTCACTGTGAGTTGATCAAACGCAGATCAAACTTCTTACACCTGTTAAAGACAAGATTCTCAGCTACTACTCATCTGCATCTTCATGTGTACTTATGTCATCTAAGGACTTGTTTTCACAGCCAGGAACAAAAAAAGTGCAAAAGGGAGACTTGGAAAACTTTTAGATAACCTGCAAAATGATATTTGAAGTGGCATATTTATGCTGTAATCCTCTGTTTCATGTAGCCACCAGCTTTCACATTTAGGCTGTGGAACTGTCAGGGAAGACTCAGCAGCAGCCCCCTGGATGAGATACAGATACACAGTCCTGTTATATCTGATCACCCCTCTTTGTAATACCATAAGAACGCAATGTCCTGGGAGGGAGAATTCATTATGATCTGCCTCTGAACAGCAGGCCAGCCAAGTTTAGACGTTTTTGCATGATTCATTTTGCAGTGGACGGTTTAATTTTGTGTTTTTTTTTTTTCCATTTCTGTGAGCTACGTGTCAGTGCCAGACAAGCCAAGCAGAATAACAGTAGAGAAATGAGAAAAGGGTGCCAAGATTCAGTGGGTTGTTGAGAAAGTATACAGTAACGATGGTGTTTATGGTTGAAGGCATGTAACAGGGGTATACAGACACAAACACGAGCAATTCAATTTAAAATGGTTCATTGTTTGAAGGGGAAGAACGTAGAGTCTGCTCTAAGAACAGCACTTTGTTAAATTACACCTTGACATCCCAACACAATAGATCCTGGTGAAAATCGTGGCGAATAGAAAAATCTGAGAAACAAAAGAGCCAAAATAGCCAAAATGTCAATAAACAGAATTGAAACCACAGTTATCCCTTTTGTCCTTTAACTTCCCCAAACAGTCAACAGCTCTGGATGCAAAAAACTTTTAATAAAAATGTCAGTTTGGTCACAAAGCCTGTAGCGCTGCATCTCAGGTACCTCAGTCTTGAGCAGCAGCCGGAGTCACGTTGATCAGACCCCGCACAGCGCTGCCCAGAACCCTCACCAGCTGCTTTCAATTAAACTGACCCAAATGGAGAGGGGAAAGGAGGCCTGCATTCACCCAAAAATGCTTCGCTGCTTCAAGCCAGGAGCTCTTACTGCTCTCTGTGTCTGACAGCAGATAAGTTGTTCAGAAATTGCGTAAACAAAAGAGTTTTGTTGGTTATCCAAGAACCAAACTCCTCTAGATGCCATGCAGGCGCAAGAGAAAATGTTTACAGGCAATCTTTGCATCTAGTCTACACTGTGTTACTTGACTGCAGAATTATAACGTTAAAATACAGAGTAAGCATCGCCAAACACAACACCGGTCCAAGAATCTGCCTGAATGAGATAATAACCATGCTAGCTGAAGATCATACTTTGCAGTTATTGTCTCTGCGACCACAAGCTTTTTTTTCTGAGACGTTCGACTCTCAGCAAACAACCGCAGACTTTCAGTGAAATGACCCCTGATAGAAAAAACGTGGAAGGCCAGTTTAGCCAGTGAAGAACGGCTGGCTTTGTGTTTAATGTCCTGCTGCACGGAAACACCTGATGAGAAGCACCTGCTAAATCTGTAAAAGCAAAAGACAAGCTGTCGCAGTATGACAGCTGAGGGAAATAAAAAGGTCATCTTGAGCGAATCTATTGTTCCAAGCCAAAATGTTGACTCCTGTCATTGAGGTGGAGGTGATTTTGACATGCAACATTCTTGCAGACCAGCCCAACATTCCTGTCTCCTCCCGTTTTACAAAGGCTGGTCAAAAATGGCTTGAGCATCCAAAATCCTCCAGACTCCAGTCTGAAGTGATGTCCTCCAGTATATTCATTGTTCATTGAAAGTCTCTTCTACAGTTTATCTCTTTAATACCAAGACAAGGAATCTTGTGTCCAATTTAGCCACTAGTTTCGTCTGTTGTACTTAAGTCAAATAAAACAAAAGGAATTTAACTCAATAAAAGAAACACACTGTCAAAAAATCTGAGTTTATCAAATTCATTTCCTCATTCCAATGTAGTTTTCTGACTATTGCAACTACTGCATCATCACTCACCAACAGGATTATGATTATGACTTCTGATATTGGTTTCAATATCAGAAGTTAAGGCAATCCCATAGGATAGAAAACAAATGACAACAGGCATTTAAACCACACAAAGTTATTAACATTTTCTTTATTTCAATTGGTCAGTTTTAAAAATACTTAATGGGGTAAAAGTACTGAATAAATAATTCAATATTTCCCACCGAACAGTTCAATAAGAACAGGAAGGAAAGAATTTGAAAAGCAATAAAACACACACAAAAAAATAACTTCTACAATGGGAAAAAATCCGCCAGAAGAATTTAGCAGACAATTGTGGATACTCAAGGATTTCGAGGAGCCAAGCAGCTGTCAAACGAAGAGCATGAACAGAGTTACGGCTACCACTCTGTTGCACGATAAAAAAAAAAAAACGTACAACCTGCACAGAAATTGACTGCCGGAAAAAAAGTCATGCAGGGACAATCTGTGAGGTGAAATATTTCAGTTTCAATATTGAAAGCAGCTGCAGATCAGCTGTGGTTTGGCCTTGCTCTGAGCTAAGACTCGCACAACACACTGAGCAAGAAAATGATTTTGCAAGGTTAAAGAGTAAATCAGGTAGCAAATAGAAAAAGCAGTACGGTTTAAAATATATGTTTAATTTTCTTAATTAAGTTATATTATTATGCTTGCAGATGAGAGAAACAGCAGATCTGATAGGAAACACATGGCATAAAAAGTGGGGATATATTTTTAAAATTGTGTTGCGCTTTCTTTCTTACACAATGACAATAAAAGGAATTCTGATTCTGATGACAATACAGATAAGCTAGACAATAAATTAATAACAATTATGATAGAGACGTGGTCAATATTAATAGATAATCTGACAGAAATATTCAATATTTAGAATATTCACTGAACTCCTATTTGAGAACAAAACATTATGGGATTGTAGGCAGCTATCGTAGCCAACTGAGCCAGATGGCATCAAATAACTCAGTCATTGGTTACCTGGTAACTTACTGATTATTTGGTTACCTAGCAGCAACATGTTGGGTAACTTGCACAGCAGCAGTTTAAGGTTTGCCATTGTGCCACATAACTGCTTAAAAATAAATAACATGGAGATGAAACTGTGAATGAACGACAAAATACTGCCAGTATTTCAGATATTTAAAATAAAAATCAAATCAATGATTATCAGTATCGACTGATATGAAGCATCATGACATGTTTTCCAGCCCTGCCACAGCATAGTTCTCGCTGTCTGGTGCCAGTCTATCTTTTCTCCTTCCTTTTCTTCCCCCTGCTGCTCCTCACCCTTTGTCCTCCATCCATCCCTCACATCACTCCTACATGATCTGTCCGGGCTGCAGGAGATACCCCTTCCTGCCTCGGGTTGCTTGTCTTTCTACAATGAGGTGTTTGCATGTGCACCCCTGACTGAATGCATGAGAACGCAGCCGCTCTGTCTCATCTGATGTCCCCAGGGGCAGGACGTTCCGGAACAGGGCCGGTTGTACTCAAAGTTACTCAGGGGTGCCGCTGATCGATGGCTGGAAGTGCGATGTGTAAGAGAGCAGCGATCCCTTTAACTTCTTCTTTTTTTTTTTTTGAAAGACACGAAGCAGAGTCAGGTCAGCTCTGAAAACAATGGAAATTGGCTTTGTGTATTTCTGCATGTGGATAAGTTGGAGTATTTGTTGATGCTAGGGAGCTCTGTGAGTCACGTGGAAGAATAAATCACCCTGTAGCTGGGATCCATTATTACTGCAGAGAACTTGTGCCAAAGTCAACCCAGTGCTCTGCTTCTTTCTCTCTAACTCCATTCGTTTTACAAGTGAAAGTAGTGGAACATTTTTTTTTTTGGAGCTGGATAGACTGGGGCATTTTTTATGGTCTCCTCACAGTCAGAGCAGAACAGAAAGAAGGGATGAAGACTTCTCTGAGATGGAGTCCTAACAGGGAAAGACTTATTTTCACAGTGAAAATCTGCAGCTCAACTGCACTCAATCAAACTTACTTCAGTTCAGTTGATGTAAAGCTTGGAAACTTAACTTCACAGCTTCTGACGCACCTTTCTGATTTCACTTAACAAAATCCTAAATGGCTCCCTTTTGATCATGCCTAAATCTGCAGACCAAAGCAGAAATGCTAAGGAATGACCCCCACCCAAATGAGGCATGACAATCAAAGTGGCACTACAACAGAAATGTATCTCTGGTGTGAAAATAAACCAGATGATGCAAAACTGTGAGCAGCGAGCGCGTGCACGGCTCAGGCCACAGTCATTTATTATTGTAACTTGAAGTCCTGCGTCAACTTTGCATGAGGGAAGAGAGAAAAGCTGCGGACAGCCAACCACAGAGCAGACAGACCTTTTCTTTTAATACACATTCACGTTCCCTTCACCAGCATATTTTGTGGTTATAAATAGATGGTGTAAATAATGTGTGTTTTAACCTGTTTACAGAAGTGCAGGGCAGGGCGACCACACCAAGACAATCCAGTTTGCCACAGATGTCAATGCAAGAAATGTAAAAAAGTTTAATTTCGAGCTCTGAAACCTCCATTGTAATGTTGTGTATTTGAATCTTACACTGAACATTTTTAATCTACCTGTAAATATGATCCCTCCTTTAAGTGTTGACTCTTTCATCGTCTCCTCACATGATAAACCTCACATCATAAAAGGGATTCAGCTTTAATGTAAGGCTGTTGGTTCTGCTCTACTCTACTCTTCCCTACTGCAAACATTCTCACAAACTCTGCCCTAAAATGGCCTCCCTTGGTAGCTCACAGACTGCAGGTAAACCCTACAGGACAACTCAGTTTTATGGACCAGAAGCAGCCTAAAATCTCCATTCTGAAAGAATATTTGGATCATTATGCACCAATCGGGAACAGACGAAGGCTCAGAAATTATTTATCTCCTCTAATTGTTTTTTTTATTTTACAAAAAAGTTAAGCTAAATTGTCAATAACAGAACATGGATAAACATCCTCACATCCTTATCGTCCAAATCTTTTTGGCTACAAACCCACAGAACCAACAGAGAGCTAAAACTGAGTCTACAGAAGAAACTACAGCAGTAGAAAAATCTATTTTCCTCATTGCAGATTTGTCCTGTTGCTTTTGTCACTTTTATGTGTAAACCTGAGTAAACAAAAAACGCAGCTTTAAAAGGATGAGTTGATTTATTAAAGGAAAATAATGTACACCAACCTGGCTCAATGTGAAAAAGTTATTTCTCCTGTAGCAACTCTTGTCAAATTGGGTTTATTCAGGAGATTTCTTGATTTTGCAGCTCATATGTTATTCAGGTCTGGGTCTAGATGGTGAAATTACACAAAGGAAGCCAAGCTGCTTCTGATTGTGATTTTTTTTTTCTTTTAATAAATGAAATCATTGTTTGAAAACTTCAAGTTGTATTTGATTAAAAGAATGACAAAAAAAGGCGGAAAAAATCTGTCAGGGTGAAAGTGCTTTTTCACCTAATGCTTTGATAAGAATAACATTTTTCTGACCTTTTAAAATCTTCTTGACAGCCATGAGATGCTGCTGTCCAACCACAGTAACAAATCCAAAGACTTTAATGAGCTGAAGTCCCGAAAAAGAACTGAAGAAATGTTAAAGTTCATCAGCGAGGATCAAACAAGGTGGAGAGCAGCCAAAGATATTCAACACTTCTGAATGGAGAGACATAAAAAGAATGAAGCAAGACAAACCCAAGCAAACAAGAAAAGACTCGCAACAAATAACGCTCTTTGATAGCCACATACTCATAATAAACGACATAAAACAGACTTATTTTGCTTGCCATAACCATTCAAGTGTTCCTGCAGCTGATTGAGAGTTTGAACTTGTGGCCAGTGTGTCTGTGTGGCTCTATGTGTTCTTGGCAGCATCTGCCTGCACGCATCTATGCACGACTGAATGTTTATCCGACTTTTATTGCGATGGTGTCTCGTAAAAAACGTTGTGAGACAAGCCGGCCTTCCTCAGCACCGGCCGACCCGATGTCTTCTGGGACCACCTACGAGAAGAGCAGCAAGCAGATGCCTCACCTTGTCGATGACCATTTAAAACGCGCTTGTCTGTCCAGATTATCCTGTGAATTACAACTTCGGTCATGGCCAGTGCATCACAGCCTCTGCTAAAGTACATGCGAACAATTAGATACACAAAATAGTGTAATCAGACCGTGAATTACAATGCACAAGGATGTAGTTTGTTCTGCATCATTCCTCTTCCCTCCTCTGGGAACCCTGAAGTCTGCGTATTAAGTTCTGTTCATGAATCCCAGGTTTGGTTTGAGCCAAACAAAGAGGAACTGAGCTCTGATGTGTAACAATGGCTGACCTTTCCCTAGAAACTGCTGTCATCAACACTTCAAAAAATATTAATACTCTCATGCAGAGACAGAAATACACAAAACCCAGCATCCGTATCGAATCATCCAGCTGTACATGACCTTCTTCTGCCGACTCGCTGACCTGGCTGGCTGCGTCGGTTTTGTGTTTCACCGAGTCTCTTTTTCTGGCTTCTCTAAAACCTTAACACGGTCTCTGATGACTGAATCACTTTTTCACCAGTGTTTCCACCACAAAATTCATTCCCAATTAAATCAGAAGGTATGAAACAGAATGTATGCTAAATAAATGAAATAATTATAAGTAAGGAGAAAAAAGTAACATTTAATGTTTCCTTGCATATTTTGTAGGATTGTCTGTCTCCTTGAAACTGTAAATATTAACATTTTGGAAAATTGTATTTGACACACCAACACAAATAAGAGATGAATAAGACATGGAAAGAAATTAAGACATAATTTTGTTTGTTTCCAGCTGGAAATGAAGCAAAATGTGGATTACAGAGGCCGTTAGTCAGCAAGAACAAATATTAACGCACTCCACACTTTCAGATTTTATATTGTCCTTATATTTCATTCATTCATTACTTTGTCAGTGTGTCACACAAAATAAAATGCATTGAAGTTTTAAGTGGTAAAGTTACAAAACATAAAGCATAATAAAGTGTCTAATTAGTTTAAAGGGAATTTCAACTATTGAACAGAGTTTGGAGTTAAATTCTTTGGACCTTTCCAGTCCAAAATTACTCAGTTCCTTCTGAAGACCCTGAATGGTTCCCTCCCTGCTATCTTCCCATGATTCCTTGCAATAAGAATCCTTTAAGAAACCCTGTCACCTTAACACTTCCTTCATTCCTACACCTCCTAGTCCCACCACTTGACATGTCCAGAAGAAAATTTGAACACACTCTTTTCTTAAATCCAAGTACAACTCTTACAGGTGATGAGAGGGGAGGAGAGCTGGCTGTCAGGAGAATCCATGCAGACTCCTAAATCTGCCAGGGTGAGATGTTGGCACAGACAAAAGAATAATAAAAGTCCAGCAAAGTCCCTGACAGGGCAGTACAACACTTTATCTGAAAAGGCAGAACAAAGGAGGGCCTGTGAAACGCTTCCACTGTGTTTACTTTACAGGGGAACAATGCCTTTAAGAGGAGGGGGCAAGAAGTGATGTGGCACTTTGGGCCTCTGACAGAATAACAGCATTTCAATTTGATTAGAAGGGAGTTCAGAAAGCTTTTGTTGCTTGCCAGTTTATGGCTGCAGAAACGCTGGGATAAAACATAGATAATAAACAGAAACGAGAGAGATCTGCATTATTCTGAGGAGGTTTTCTTTTGTTTCTGTCAGAAAATAAAGAAACGCCTGATGGAATACTAAACATGTAGCTTGATAAACAGGTATGGAGTTAAAAAAGTTTTTATAAGCATAGTGATGGAAAAAAACTGAATACACCTTTCAATAGCTTTTGATAAAGAAGTGTGGCCACCTGTATAAAAGCATGGGTGTTTGGTGGTTTGCTGATTTTGGTTTTTACATAATTTTGTTCAACAAACATTTTTTTCAGACAGTTAAGGCTGACATCTCTCAAAACATTATAAAGAAATGCAGAAGGAGCATTCATTTATAAAAAAAAAAATTGCTGTTATTTAATTTTTTTTAAAATTACTTGTTTGTAATCACAAAAATACTTCTCAAAAATATATTTAAAACAATTTATCTTTCGCTCCCATCAACCTAACCCACATCTCTGATTTCAGACTGAAGTTCGGATTCTCCCTGGACAACTCCAAAAAGTTAATCTTTCTTTCAGTCAGAAGAAATACCTAAATGTGCACCAAAGTAAGCATCATTTTGTCTTAGCTGAACAGGTATTGACCTTAAAGAAGGTAATCAAATTACTCAGTTGCACAGATTAAATTTTGAAATTGCCAAAAACAGAAGACGACTCTGCAGGCCTAAGATTGGATGTAAAATGTGGAACCCTGGACAGTCAGAAAATGACTGAACAATTGTGGCTCAGTTGGCATTTGAATGAACCAAAACACTTCTGGAGCTTTTACACAAAACCATTGAACATATTTGGAGAAAACCAAACAATACAAACACTTCATACCAACTTTCAAACACGTTGATGGAGGAGTCATAGTTTGGGCTTTCTTTTGCAGCACCAGGACTCTGGGACCTTGTGGTCACTGACACAAGCATAATCCAGTATTCATAACTAAACGTGGTCATCAAGAGGACAATGATCCCAAACACAGCAGCTAATCTGTCACAAATGGCCTGAACAAGAGAAAAAACAAGGTGTTACAACCATTTAGTTGAAGTAAATCCATCTGTCCATCCATTCATTATCTTCCGCTTAGTTTGGAGCAGCTTATCTGTAATCAAGGGTTTTTTCTTTTATTTATCAATAATGAAGATACTGCTGGTGGAATAGTCATTTGTAGGATCCTTTCAAATATTTTAGAAAGTATCATGGCCCAAGTGTTTATTTATTGGCTCCTTCTGAGAGATACAACAGCCAGAGTTTGGTCCAGCCAACCACATCCGTGTAAACAAACAAAACTTGTTAAAATAAGAACTGGGTGCAATAAAATAAATTGTACATTTTATTCAGAATTTCCAACATTTGGAGAGCGGGCCAGTCTTCTCTTTGATCAGCTCCTCTAATTGACATCAGTCAAACCATTTCGATCAAATGAAAGTGGTTAAATAGCCCCTTTGTGATAACTAATCACTTTTCCTGTCATTTGTTTGTAAATGTAACAAACTGAAGGCGATTCATATGAGGAAGGTGGCACACAAACCCCATTCCAGTGATCTGAGGCTGCTTAACGCCTGATGAGAAACACGTGCTGTGACACCAGTCGCAGCCCAGAGTGGAACGGAGAGCGCTGGATGGGATTCAGATGTGAGTGAATCCACTGGGAGTTCAGGGGGTGGCGGTTCTCCCCAGCTCCAAACAAGAACAACACAGGATGTGATGAGGCAAACCTTTTGAGCAAAATAAAAAACATCCTCCTTAACTCTGCAAATTCCTCAACAACAATAGATAAAATGGCTGCCAAGATTTTTTTTTCCTCATTGTATTTACCAAACGTTGCAAATAAATGAAAGATTTATGGGTAATGAGGTCATCCAAGAAGAAAGTAAGTATTGCCACTCTGAAGCTACTAAATGGAAACATCCCATTATGGCTGTCTAACAGTGTGTACCACTGTTGGTCTACATGCAGACTGAAATGAGTTTTGCAGCCTATGACCCAAATGCGATCCAGAAGGAAGGAACAGTTCTGCAGAGACTGATGCAAAGAACAAAAACTGACAACGTTTTTGAGGTGTTTTAAGATGGCTGCTCCCGATAAAGCATCTCCAGACGAATTCCTTTTGTCCGAATTGTTTTTAAAACGTCACGCATGCCGCATAGCAGAGCGTGACATGCCAGCTTTCCCTCATGCATCCAATCAATGGGGGAAAAATGAGAAACTGAGAACGTGAAAGGGTCACAACCCCAGGGATGGAAATGATCCCCCAGTTGCTACTGGGTATCCTGTGTATAAACACAGCAGTGGAAAAACATTAGTCTAAGTCTGTAGGTTTATGCTGTAGTGCTATTAGGTCTCGCAGACAGAGAGGACACCAAACACTTTCAATATGACCTACTCATTCATCCTGGATGTTGAGCTCACGGCAGTGCAAAAACTAAATCATGTTCATATGAACTCCTCCCCATTTCATTACTCTTCAACAAACATCTAACTTTATGCAATAAATCAAGAAAGTAATCCATAATTTGAAAGTAGGAGGACAATGACACATGGATTCTAAAATTTTCACAAATAACAATTTGAAAAGTGTGGGGTATATTTGTTTTCTAACACTTTTTATGCTGATACCCCAAAATGAAAAAAAAACAAAAAACTGATGTAACCTAATAAGGAAATGGATTCCTCTGGGGTGCAAACTGATAGGCATGCAAAGAGAGCATTCATCATACAAGCAGCCAGCTCTGGTGGGGCTGCACATATGCAAAGCTCAGGTGGAAAAATCTGTCGACAGAACAGCTATGAGTTGTGCAACTTAAATATTTGGCTTATTTGATAGAGGGACAAGAAATGTGGTCAGAGTTAATAGGAGGATAGATGAAGCTAACGAAAGGGAAAACTTGAAATAAAACTTCTTAGAGGCAGCATATGACTTATGACTTAAGACAGTGGTTCCCAAATTATTTCTGCCACCCTTCCCCCCCCCCTGCACCCTCCTCTCCCCCATGGCTTACAAATAGCTGTCTGGTTGAACGATGTGTGTGAGCGAAGGGGGTTGGGGGTTGGATTCTTAGAGACTCCCTGTTATACTCTGCCCCGGCTCTGGACGAACAAGGGGGGAGGATGGGGGGGGGGGTTGAATCAACTTTTTTTGGGGGAAAATGAATCGTAGTTGAACATAGACAACAACACCTGTAGCCTACAAGCTACTTGTTAACAAGCTTAAGGTGTTGTATTGATATTAGCTAGCTAGTCATCTTTTAGCTAACTTTACCTGCATCCAACAGCTTTACTCAACAGTCTGTTAGTTTGGGGGAAAAACTGTGAAAAGTTTTTTGCGTTTTGCTGGTTTGCTGCCATGATTCTAACACACCTGCATAGCTCCGCACAGCAACAGCAGGTCTCCTTCACTGGCGCACAGGTGTAAACCCAGCGTGAGCGTCGTAGCATCATGTTGCGTTTAAATGCGGCTTGGAAAAACAGGTTACCACCTGTTAACAAACGGTTTTAACCCCTGATAAAAGTGACAGAGAACACAGATATTGGAATTGTGGAAGGCCCAACTGTATCAAATTGACATAGGAATAACAGAGAGTTGACCCTTCTAAGGTAAAAACCCAGCGCATGCAACGTTCATGTTTTTTGTTTTTCATCCAGATGGTTTCCCAAGCCCCCCCTAGAAGGCGCGCCCCACAGTTTCGGAACCTCTGACTTAAGATGAGAGAAGATAATGACCCTAAACATGCAGCAACAGTTACAAATTAGTTATTTACATTAAAGCAGATTTATATGCTACAAAAGCTCAGTCAAAGTACAGACCTAAATCCAACAGAGGACTTGGGTCATGACTTAATAATGAATGTTCACAGATGCACTCCTAACCTGACTAAGCTTGACCTATGTCACAAACACACAAATTACTTCCAGGTGTCATTTGGAAGTTATTCCAAATGGCACCTGTATGTAGCCTCTAAGGAGGCTAAATACAAATGCATGCCACACTTTTCAGATCTAAATTTTTAAAAGTATTGAGTATCCACTTTACAGCTCTGTTTTGTGTTTTTGCTACATAGTGTATTACATAAAATCCCAATAAAACACACTATAGTGTGTTTGTATAGTACTTTTTAGGGCACTAATAATACTTTCCAGCAAATGGGTTGTTATAATGACACAATTCAAGCCTCGATTGAAACCAAACCACAGTTTAAGATTTGAGGATGGAAAAGTGAAGCTCTTTATTTACTCTGCAACCTTGTAAGCAGAGAAGCAGATTGCTATCGCAATTGGAAGCAAAATGAGAGAACATCTGATATTTCAATATGACCTTCACAAACTGTTACAGTTACATCTGCTAACATAACATCACAGTTTGTCTCTGATATTTACAACTAACACAAACCCATCTCCAAGAAATGGAGCTTGCATCTCTTTGTTGTTTTTTGATTGAAGCTTGTTATAGCAAGGTGTATGAGGTCTGGTTAATGGTTTAGAAAGTAATAAAATAAAATCACATTTGGTTTTGATTTTACTGGCAGCTTGCCATCAGCCAACCAAATCAGGCCTTAAGTTCCCAAATTACACACCAAAATAAATTTAAAAAATAAATGTATCACATCATGAAAACTCACAGGGCAACTTAAATTTCTCTTAGATCTCAACATCTTTTAATAAAGTCCGTAGAGGTCAGCCAATTTTAATGGTCACTTATTGCCAGTGGAGCAGTTCCTGGTGGAATAAAGGTGCCCCAAGACCACCCCAGTGTCAAAACACCCTCAGGCAGCTCAAACACTGAGAAATTCAGGCTCTGATATTGCATACCTGCACGGCAAGAACACATGAATGACTCTTTTTCATTTCTACAACATATATATGAAAGCACATTATATCACCACTGATAAGAAGATGTTGGTGACATAAAGTAACAAAGGAGCTTGTAAAGCAGACTTGCAAGACTTCCTTTTTATCAGGGCTATGATAGCAAAATAAAAGCCTGCTTCACTGATCTCCACTAAAATGGCAGTTTATTTTACATGTACTTTGGAATTTATTAATCATATTGCATTGATGTCAAATAACTGCCAGTAGTTGAGTTCATGTCCTTCTCCTGCCAAGCAGATCAAACAAGCCATCCTTTGCTAAATTTAAGCTCCCTGTTAGGTGCTTTCAAAGAGTAAAACAGTCAGCAATGTTCTTACCTCAGCACGCTGTGTTCTGGGCTGGCTGGCATCTGTCTCAATGGCGTACACGTCCACCAGGTACAGGTCGGACCCTTGTTCCCTGTCCAGCTCCGCAGCAGTCTGTACCACTCCAGTGTGGCGTCCAATGGTGAAAAGGCGTCCAACAGCTTTTCCGCCACTCCGTACTGCCACTATGAAATACTCCACTTTTGATGAAGAGCCCCTTGGACTTGAGGCATCCAGGGAGATTACATTTGTTCCCGGAGGTTGGCCTTCTTTAAGGATGGTTATGTATTTGGGCTGAGAGAAAACGGGTCCATCTAACCCTTGAAGGATGATTGTCAGCTCAGTTCTGGAGGTCTTGCGGTCGGTGCCGTGGTCTGTTGCTGACACTGCCAGGGTGTACATGAGTCGGGATGGGACCAGCTGGGAAGCCAGGCGAATATCCCCGCTGTACCTGTCCATAATGAAGGTGTCTGCATCCCCTTCCAGAAGCTCATACTCCACCTCCCCGTTTTCGCCATCATCAGGGTCAAGTGCCATCACTGTTGTCAGGATGGAGCCAATAACAATGTTGGGCTCAGCCACAAGAGCATTCTGGGATACGAAAGTAGGAACATTGTCATTCAGGTCTGTGACCCATATTGTGACATTTTTTAATGCGAATCGTCGGAATTCAGCTGGAACTGCCTGATCTGTGGCTTTGATGGTCAGCTCAAACAGGTTGGAAAACTCCCTGTCAATTTCCTTATTGGTGTAAATGAGCCCAGAGCTTGGGTCGATGTTGAAGTGGTTCCCTCGAGGAATCTGCTGAACAATAGAGTACTGTAGCTGCCCGTTTATGTCTGCATCCGTGTCGTGAGCTATAATGGTCATGACTGAGGCTGAGAGAGGAAGATTTTCAGTGATAGATTTGAAAATGTCTCCAGGGGCAAATATAGGAGGATTGTCATTAAAATCCCGGACATGAATGACTACGGGTATAGATGAGGAGCGAGGAGGTCTACCGTTGTCCTTTGCAGTTATGTTGAGTTTGTAAAGTGATTGTGTTTCATAGTCCAACTTTTTAATTAGAAAGATGCTGCCGGTGTTGGGGCTAATACTGAAAGTGCCGTGGTTGTTTGTGGCTGTGATGCTGTATGTTATGTCTGCATTCTGACCCGAATCTGCGTCCGTGGCAGTCACAGATGCCACAAGCTCCCCTATCCTCATGTTCTCCAGCACATCCACAGACAGGGAGGATTTTGGGAAGGATGGGGAGTTATCATTTTCATCCAGAATCCTGATGCTCAGCAGACAAGAGGAAGACAAAGGCACAGTTCCAGCATCAGCAGCTATAATTTTAAGTGAGTAAGAAGAAGTGGTTTCATAGTCCAGCTTTCCAACTAAAGTCACCTGTCCAGAGCTGCCATCTATGATGAACTGACGTTCCTCATTGCCCTCAACAATGTGATAATGAACAAGTCCATTTTTGTTCTCATCCACATCTGAGGCAGAGACCCGCAGCAGCTGAGTCATGTTTTGAGCTGACTCAGAGATGGAGGCCTGATAAACGTCTTTGGTGAATTTTGGGGGGTTGTCATTGATATCTTGAATGTAAACCTGCACCTTGGCCTGATCTCTGAGGGGTTTGGGGAGACCCTGATCTGATGAGATGACAATGAAGCTAAACACAGCAGCACCCCTTTGCCTCATCAGAGACTCGCGGTCCAGCTGCAGCGTGCTGGTAAGCTCCCCGGTGATGGTGTTCAGCTCAAAATTGGGCTGTGGGATTTCAAATGTGTATCTGACCTCACTGTTAGGCCCAAAGTCTTTATCCTCAGCAAAAACATACCCAACAATAGATCCTCTCATCTGTTCCTCTTCAAAATGAAACACATAATTAGTACTATTAAAGAGAGGACGGTTATCGTTCACGTCATCCAGGATCACAGTGACGTTTACTGAGGCGCTCAGTGGTTCCACAGCCCTGTCTTTGGCTTCAAGCACCAAGTTATATCTGTCCTGAATCTCCCTGTCCAGCTCTGTTTTGATGTATAACTGTCCATCTGGAAAAATTCCAAATACATCACCCATGTTGCCACTGGTGATGTCATACATAATCTCCCCATTGAGACCAGAGTCTTTGTCAGTGGCCTGCACTTTAAAGAACCGGCTGTTGACGGGTTCAGACTCTAGAATGATGACTTCGTATGAGAGCTGATCAAACACAGGTGAGTTGTCATTGACGTCATAAACGCTGACGATCAGGATGAGGCTGGAGGTTAGCCGGGGAACCCCCATGTCTGCAGCCATGACTTCGATCTCGTAAGAGCTCGTTGTGACCTCCAGCGGACCAGTCAGTGTGATCAAACCATGCCGCTCATGGATGTGAAACAGGCCTTTTGGGTTCTCTTTCAGGCTGTAGATCACCATGCCGTTAGGACCTTCGTCAGGATCCGAGGCTTTTGCCTGGAATATTACATGTCCGGTACTCCAGTTTTCCACAGCGCTCACATGCTCCATATTGTGAATGAAATGAGGAGCGTTATCATTTAAGTCCTTCACAGTTATGTTTACAAATGCCTCTCCTGTGATCTCGCCGGCTCTGGCTACAATTTTAAGCTGATAAAATGCTTGCTCCTCTCTGTCTATCTGACTGGATGCTGTGATCTGGCCTGCATTGTTCACAGAGAAAAGCCCCCTCTGATCACCTGAGGTGATCAGATAGGAAATGTTCGTGTTTAGGTCCAGTGTGGTGGCCGACACGGTGCCTATGACTGTCCCAAGTGCTACATTTTCAAACATGACAAAGCTGTACAGCCTCTGATTGAAGACAGGTGGATTATCCTGTGTGTCTATAACAGTTACGGTCACAATGGCCTGGGTGTGTGAGCGCACGCCTCCCCCATCTGCTGCTGTCACCTGCAGCTGGTAAGCAGTTTTCTCCTCTCTATCCAGGGGTACTAGTGTTGTGATTTTCCCTGTATTGCTGTTAATGCGGAATTTGGAAGTGTCTCCTGCTGTAATTATGTATTTGACAGTTCCATTTCTTCCCAAATCACGGTCTGTGGCTGAAACAGTGGTCACATAAGAACCCGAGGGTTCATTTTCTTTCACATTGGCAAAATACTGAACAGGGTAGAACACTGGTCTGTTGTCATTGATATCCCAAATGGTGATGTTGACATTTCCTACAGAGTGCAGTGGGGGGCTGCCTCCGTCTGCTGCACGGATATGGAGCAAATATGAGGCCTGATGCTCCCTGTCCAGCTCCACGCCTGTGCTTAATCGGCCCGACACAGCATCCAGACGAAACAGCTCCTGAATGCTGGCAGGGGTCTCTGCATCAAATGAGAACCGGATAGTTCCATTGGCCCCGAGGTCATCGTCTGAGGCAGACAGCAGCACCAGCTCAGTGCCAGCAGGAGCATGCTCCACCAGAGAAACGTGATATGTGCTCTGAGTAAATGTAGGCACTTGGTCATTCACATCCGTGATGTTAACTATCAGTTTAGTGTAGGAAATCTTGGGCTGCAGCCCCTGGTCTTTGGCACTAATGTTGAGCACAATTTCAGATGTGATTTCTCTATCCAGCAAAGTGGCACTGGTAACCAGGCCACTGTTTTCACTGATGGAGAACCAGCCCAAAGTGTTTCCAGACACCAGCGAGTATCTCAGGTTGGCGTTCTGCCCAGAATCACCATCTGTTGCAGAAACCCCTTTAATGTAGCTGCCCTTTGGAGTTCCTTCACTGATATCTACTCTGTACAGTGGTTCCTGAAATATTGGGGGGTGATCATTAATATCATTTACAAAAATAACCAGACTGGCAAAGGAGGACCTGGCCATAGGTTTGCCATTATCTGAGACAGAAACAGTCAGATTATATGAGGAAATCCTCTCTCTGTCTAACACACTCGCAACTTTAATCAAACTTAGATTGGGCACAGAAGATGTGTGCACTTCAAAATGCCTCTGCTCGTTGCCTCCTAAGATTGAAACAGATATGTTGCCATTAGCTGTGGGTGAGTCTGAGTCTGAAACTGTGAGCAGAGCTACAACTGTGCCTATCTGTGCATTTTCATCAACAGAGGCAAATTTAGAAGTGGTAGGAAAATATCTGAATTTCACAACGGGGTCATTATCATTCACATCTAAAAGTTTTATTGTGGCTTCTGTACGGCCTGACAGAGAGGGAACGCCATTGTCTACAGCATGAATGGTCAGTGAATACTCTTTCTTAATCTCATAGTCCAATCCCTCCTTTATAATAATAGTACCTAATTTAGGATCAATTTGAAAAGGCGTCCCCTCATCTAAAAAGTACCTGATTTCTGCATTGGCTCCCTCATCCTGATCTGATGCTGTGATCTGCAGGATGCTTGAACCTACAGCTGCATCCTCAAACACACTGGCTTGGTACTGATCTAGCTCAAAAGCAGGGGGATTGTCATTTATATCCTGAATAGTGACGTTTACTTGCAGGTAGCCGAACTTTTTCGGCTCTCCTTTGTCCTCCACTTCGATCAGGAGCTGGTAGAAGGGGGTGACCTCTCTGTCCAGACCAGCGGTTAAAACGAGGTGAAGGAATGCTCCCTCCCCGCTGGGATTGACTGTAACATCCAGACTGAATCTCCTCTGCTCGTTCCCCTTCACTATCCTGTAAGTTGTGTGATCTACCCCGTTGCTTCCAATGTCAGAATCCGTGGCAGTGTCCAGGATCACTTGTCTCCCGCTGCTGGCGTCCTCCTTAAAGGACACTACTATGGACGCGTCTGGAAACACCGGAGAGTTGTCATTTATATCCAAAACCACGATCCGGACCTCCGTGGGGTATGTCGGCTGGCTGGACAGCACCACTACGTTAATGACATCACTTTGCAGAACTTCTCTGTCAATCACCGATGATGTGGAAATGACTCCGGTGGTGCCGTTAATCGCAAAAAGTTTGTGGTTTTCGCTGAAGCGGTACGTGAAGCTGGGCTTGGTCTCTATCGTGCCCACATAGGTTCCGACAGGCTGCTCCTCCAGCACACGGAACTCTTGGCGGACTTGGCTAGACGCGCAGCTCCGCGGCAGAGTCCACAGCATCAGCAGAACGAAATGAAACCGGCCAAAGCCTCTAACTGTGAGCGCCATGGTCAGTCAACCTGTCCACCTTTCTCAGACAGAGTCCATGCCGATGATGCATCAACTTTACAGAAGTTAGAGCCTTCACAGCATTGTATTCCACAAAGTGTCTGCAGACAAAAATTCAATGAGAAAAGCAGCAGCAGCAGCTCTTCCCCTCTGTCCGCACTGAAGTGTCCCAGAAGTACTCCACAAGTGTTATTTCATCCAGCTGCAACAAAATCCTCTGGATGGAGGGAAATTATTCCTGCAGATCAGGAAAGTTTCATTTCAGCTTCTCTGATTACCTTTTGTTTTATTGTTTTTTTTGCGCTGCTAGAAAAAGCCAGAAAAAGTTCCCAGATCCTTGGAGATGCGTAAAGAAGTTTATAAAAAGTTAGGGCGCGCTGAGCAAACGCGCACCGTCCGGGGGAATAACGGTGCTCCAGTCATATTGCGCTCAGGAGTCCCAGTAAGTTAGAACAAAGCTGGAGAGGAACAAACTCCCTCCCATCGCTGATCCCATTGGACGTCCTGTCTTCCTTCTGCCCGCCCTCTGCCGGCCCCCCGTATGGCAGCTCAGCTGGTGGTGGAAGGTGTCAATCATACATACAGGTAGCAAGATCCCCCAGAGATCTCAATTAGAAGCAGTTACTTGTCTTAAAGCTGGATTCATTTCCAGGAGAAAGACAATATTTTATACACGTTCAGGTTTAAGAGGGGTCTTCAAAATGAAGAACTCTAAAAAAAAGATACAAAAGTTATTTGGATACATTAAAATCCTTGCATTATAAAAATTTTAATGTTAGTCTCACACTTTATGTTGTTTAGTTTCAACATTTAAAGTCTTACAATAAGTACCTAGAATGTTAATTTTAAAGAAGTTAAGTAAAAGGTAAAGAAAATAACCTGAAATGTCAAAAGTTGCAGCAGATTACAAATGCAAAAGTCAGGTTGTGGTCATTAATTTGCAGCGTACATACATTGACTGGGAAATAAATACAGTATTTTAAATTGTCAACTCTAACATAAAAAAACAGGAGCACAGTTGTAAGTCTTGATATTGGTGATCTGATATTTCTATTATAGCTTTATGTCAAACTTTGTAATTAGTAGGCTTACAAATATGAGAATGCACCACCATCTAGTGGTCATACTCTGGTACTACAAAACAAGGTAGGTAGACGCTGATGCCGATTATTCGTTTTCAGCATCATAAAGTGAGGATCTGTATAATTTAAAAAATATATAATAAGACTTATTATTATTATTACTCATGTCACTTCTATTACCAGCTTCATATAATAAGTACAAGTGTTTAGAAGTACAACAATAAAAAACTGAATAGAACTGTAGATGAAAACTGTAACATAAAGGCATAAATGAGAGAGGATGCATTATATTTATGGTAAAAAAGATAAATACATAGGCAATTTCAGAGGAAAACGGCAGTTTTAAGGTGGACTTTTTTCTTTATAACACAGTTAATACTTTTTTGACTTTTTGACTACTGAAATACATTTCAAAATTATTTTTCATGTATCTGATTTATTTTATGTAGATTTACAATTTCCTATGTTAAAAACAAAATCAACATTTAGATTATCCTACACTTTTATATAATTATTACATTTAGGTTTATGTGTTTCAGATGAAAAAAAAAACTTGACAAAGAAGTGGTTCACATATTAGTCAAAGTATCTCTAGGATAATCCATGCAGCTCTTTGGAGATGGAAAAGCAAATCCCTTTACAAGAAAATTTCTTCATAAGGAGATGAGGTCTCCTTATGAATAAAACTAACATCCAACAACGACTTTATCAAAAACAGAACATAGTAGCAAAATGAGAATTGAATGTCACTGTAATATCAAATTTCCCATAAAGTAAACCAGAAATCTAGTTCCTACTAATTTGTGTTGATAGATCATTCTTCGGATCTTTGACCACTACTCTCTGTAAAATCTCCGTAAATATTCCAGAGGTCTGAGGACTGAGAAGGCAAAGGAAAAAGGCCTGGCAGTCAAAAATGTCAAGTTGAAAGTTTTCTATGGCCTGACAATTTTTCTTGTTTTCTATTTTGTAAAATGGAAAGAACTACTATTGTTTCATTTGTTATGCTCAACAATAAACCACACACAAGGAAAGTATTCTGGTTTCTGTGGAAAATGGATCAGTAAATCATTGTAGATCCAAAACGTAAACAGGGTCTTTAAGGTTTGGCTGGTGAAAAAATAAAATAAACACGGCTTACAATCTCTCTAACTTTTCAACTTGATTATCTTTGTCTAGATTTGTTTAATGTGGGTAATTTCAGCAACAAGAACTACATTTGGCTCACTCTTGCTTTATTTAGCCAAGTTTCATAAATAGGTGTGCCCACGTGCATAATACCCTGCATGTAAGACAAGGAGGTGGAGGGGGCATCAAAAAAGTCAGACTAAATCATGATAATTACTTGTAACAACAACATAGTTAAATAAAAATGTGTGAAGCATGTTAACAAACATAAAAAAATCAAAAGTAACACATTTTTACAGTCGTTGAATCTGTCCTACTTCAAAGATAATTTAGTATGCACCACAACCTTGCAGTATGTGAATCGCAAAATAATTTAACTTTCCTTTTCAGACCATTTTGGTGTCTTTGGGTTTTACATCAAAAAAGTACAGCATGTGAAGGTGTGACGCCCCACACATCGTTTATGACTAGGGCACCTAAATAGTTAGCAGCAGCAATGAACCCTGTTTCTAATTCTACTTACTGTCAATTTAAATTAAAAACAAAAACATGGTTGGCAAAAGATGAAAACCTATTCATGTTGGGAATTTTCAAATTGTCTATAATATATATATGAACTAATTTTAAGAGTTTTGTTTAAATTTGTGTATTCATCAACAACCTGAGCTGGCAAAACAAATACATTAAATTTTGGAACTGTGGTTTACGCTCACGCAAAATTGTCCTGAGCTCCACAAATGACCCCCAGAACTCTCTCTGGGCAACCCTGCAAAATAATTGTAATAAGACACCATTTTGTCATTTTGTGCTCAAGGTCTTACAAAAAGAATCAAGGTAGCAGTACAATGTTAATGCAGCATGAGGACTTTCAAAGTTTTTTGCACATTGAACAAAACATCTTGATCATTTCTAGAAACGGCTGCGTAATGTCTGTTTACACGTACGAGAGGTCAAGTTGAGGTCAGACAAGTTCAAGGAAAACTAACTGGAGGAGGAGGAAACTGTTTAAATTTCAATGAAATTACGCCTGCTGCTGAACTTCTGCACTCCTGTGAAATAACATCACAGAGGGATAATTACAACCCCTCCTGGCTTTGAGCGACATAAATGTTTATTCAGGTTTGTTATTTGACAATTTGTGGCTTCTGTAATCAGAGCACTTGTTGCCTGGATGTTAAGTAGGACACGAGTCAAGCGGTGCATGATTGGGCAGCACAGGCGCTGGCTGCTTCGACACAGATTCAGTGTTCTGGTCGCGGGCTGAGGATCAAAGTAGATTACCTCCACACAGGAGATGCTCAGCTAACCGGATTATGAGAGAAGACCAGCGGCTCTCAGGAGGCTTTGGATGCAAACATCAACATGAAGTTATGTCTGAGTTCATTTACTTAGGATGAGACATGGGGAGAAGATGTGTTTAAATGCAGCAAGAGAAAGTTTGTAAAGCTGCCTGATGGATAATGTTTTACTGTTTCGACAAATATTCCTTAACATCCATTTGTTGTTTTGTGGTGCTGTTCCCAATTTTTTTTTGAATAATGCATCTTAGTTCATTTCTAAATATTTCATTTACACAAAACAGGTTGTCATACTTCATGTTTGAATTTGCTGTCCATATGAGGACAATGTTCCAGAACCAGAACTGATAAGCGCATCATTTTTTATTACATTTTCATAAATATTTTTGTGGCCCTCTTGCCTCAAGAAAGTTGTGTACTCAAATATTAAATGTTGTCTAAATCAAATCAAAATAGTTTTTATATGTATTCTTCCAAATTACATCAATGTGAAAAGATGTTTACTATTGTTTAATTTCAATAAGTACTCATCAAATGCATACAGAACTATTTGTTAATATTTTAACATTTTGTTAATGGGTACTTTTGTAAACACATTCTGCCACAACCTTTGGAGGACATTTTTTATCTTGATAAATGGTCAGCTGTTTGTATAAAACCGAAGCTGCTCTATTTTCTGACAGTAAAGCCAAGTCAATTCTTCATTAGTAAAAAAAAAAATCAATTTCAACACTTTTTCACAAAAAACAGCTCCACTGAAAGAGTCAAAAGTTCAACAACTTTCTTGTAATCTAAATAAGACATGACTCACTGGATTGAGTCTTTTTCTGCCCTTTCCAATGATTGCTAGTCATTTAACTTTATGATTAACTTTATGGTTTGTTTTATAAGAGTGACATTTTCCCAGAGTTCATCAAGGCAATGGAGTTCCTCATTTTTAACTCCAATACTAAACCAAAGGAAGCTCCTTTCAGCCAGTTAAGCTCAGTATTTTGTTTTGTTCCAGGTGTTATTTGGTACTATTTGGTTCACTTTATAGTGTGTTATTTTGTAAAAAACTTGTTCCTTCCAGTGCACCTGGTTCAAAGGGTAATCAACACACCTGCAAAGCAGCCAATCCCCTTTGCTCCTTATATAAATAACCTTTAACAATGTTCTGTTTGTCTCTGTCCACGTGAAAAGTTTGGGTTCAATCTCATGGAAAATGATAGACTACGCAAAGAAAAGTTGAAAGGTTTAAAGGAAGATAATATTTTTAATAACTAAAAAAAAAACAACAATCAAAACAGTACAAACACAAGATTAAGTTACCTCCAATGCTGTAATGAAGCAATTATGTTTGGAGGGAATGGATAAAGGATATTTTTATACCGCAGACTGTTTCCAGGTTAAGTAGTTTTCCTCCTGATGCATAGAACCATTTTCTCTCCAGTTTCCCAGCATGTGAACCCACAGCTGAATTAAATCACAGAGCCAGTCTCCTATAAATAATTACCTTATTTTTAGGGGACTTACATCGCCTAATGCAACATGCAATGAGAAAATAATATTACGAAAAAGAACATCAATTTGTGAAGGGCTAGAAATTAAACTGCGGCCCTCTGCTGTGTTTCTCTGAGACGCTGAGGAAATTAAAAATGGGACAGATTCTTTCAAAATTGTTACAGAATTTTCTGATAAAGATCTACCCTAATGAGATTTTCTCTGGGGTTTGGAGTACTCAGTTAAATTAAATGC
This sequence comes from Micropoecilia bifurca, assembly GCA_903067075.1. Lineage (NCBI taxonomy): Eukaryota > Metazoa > Chordata > Actinopteri > Cyprinodontiformes > Poeciliidae > Micropoecilia > Micropoecilia bifurca. Next base: position 84,005 of record CAEGAF010147464.1, read on the forward strand.
AAAGGTCTTTTATTAAACTCTTATAAAGCTCCTAATGTCTATTTCCTACTTCTAGCATTGGTTCAATTCCAGTCATTGAAATTGCAATTTTAAAATACATGAAATTTTTAGGTGGCAAACATTTTTCATATTGGTATAAGTGAAGCATGTGACCCAAATGATTTGGAAAGGGTAGATAAAAATATTGATTCATTTTCTTGAGATTATTTTGTAGTGAAAGTTTATGCCCATCTTGCATTAGACGAGGAAGTTGCTAATGTTTAGCTAAAGGACCCTGGCTTAAAAAAACTCTCGGATCTCAGACAATCCAAGTGTGACACCGTTCTGCTGAAGCTGAATGAACATGCACTGACAGACTGAATCGTTTTGATGATAGATCAAAGAGAAATATGTCTTTGCAGATGTGTCAGGAAGAATCATAGAATAAAAGTCAGATGAAATAATCTTTAGTCTACAGAGTGGAACTTTAAGAGCAGGCAGATACATGAGGGAAGTAAACCATCCTCAATGAGATTACTTCAAACCATCAAAGGCTGTAGGAAATGTCTGTTGGTCGGAAAAAACCTGAGTGCAACTGAAGTGCCTATTCTCATTAAATCTATTGGAAAGTCGTGGCTCAGTCATAAAGATCAAATGCAAATTTTGATGAGAAGATGAAGGGCTGCTGTAAGCCACCACAGCCATTCCAGTTTCACTCCGGGTGAAGGAAAGAGTGAACCAATGGGCAAAATACAATAACATTAAAGTTGGGCATAATTTGAATATAAGGACAGATGAGATTTCAATCTCATCTGCAGCTTTTTAATTCCTAAGAAGCTGCAGAGAAAAGAAGAGTACATTCTGACTTCGTCATGGTTTTAGTCTCAGGGAACTGAACCAGAACTCGACTCAAACAGGCTTTTAAAAACCAAGACACAAAAAGGTTATTGTTCGCCTCTGGGAGGTGAGATCCAGCAGAACAACATTGCCCTCTTTTCTAATAACCAGTGTGTGAACAGCCAAACATTATTGCTGACAGTGAATCTATGGCATGTCTGTATTTATTTAACGTGCTTATGAGTTTTAAATTGTCGGCCTGGTTTTTCCTGCTGCAGTGACCTGACATTTCTGAGTCTAATGTGAGGGCCTGCTGTTTCCTGCTGTGCATGCACGCTCGCTCTTTCCATCACCGTGGTCGACTCTCACTGAGGAAATATCAGGGCAGGGAAATAAATATCAATCAGTGAAGCTTACTGTTCAGTATATTAAATGGGCGTTGTGCAAGATATCATTTCCACCAATATTTGCCCAACAAATGAAACAGTTATTCAGAACAGGGTGGAGGTTCATATATATAGTACAGGAATGTGACTTTTAGTTCACAAATCTTGTGATTAAAAGTGCAGAAAGGCATTAAATAAGTTCTCTTTAAATGTGCCAGAAAAAAACAGGATAATTTTATTGCATTTCTGAATTATCATGAGGCAGCAAGACATACTGTATGTTTTTATTAAGTTAAATATATATATATAATTACTTACAGAACAACCTGTGAGGCCAACAAACATTTTAACACGGACAATATTGTCAACAACTGCACCGCTTCACAAATAAAAACGAAGAACTTTTAACATAATATGCATTTAATTGTTCTGTTATTTAACTGTTCTGTCTTTTTCTAAAACTGAAACCAGCACATGTGACAAAATAAAGTCCAGTGTGCAAGATGTGGGAGAAGTGGTAGAGTGGGAAGTCCCTGATAAAAAGACTTCTACCTCAGTTGGGTACACTTTAGGGATGCCAGGTAAGACCACCTTCTGGGGTAAACACCCTGCTCAGGAAGCACTGTAAAAGAGGACCAACATAGACTTGACTGGAGGAACTTTGGAGATCTACCTGGTTACTGAAATGACCTTCCTGGAACAACAATGCTGTGCTCTGCAAAGAATTACAGCTGCTAAGAGTTTTCTTACCTTGTTGAACTGCAACAAGGTAAGTTTAAATAACGCAAACTTGCTGTAGTTTGCAACTTATACACTAGATGTCCCCAAATCTTACAAAGCACACAGCTGTCATAAAGTTATGCATAACAAATGCATGATCTCTGACTGATAAAGGCCTCACAGACCCCAGAATGGCAGCAAGTAAATGTTAAACTCACATTTTAAAAGCTTCTATAGAAATAACTGATACTTTAGCTGCAAAACACGACAATCAGAATGTAACTGGGTCTATATTAATAGTTGTATATATTTCCACAAAATGTGTTCTTTCATGTATTTGTCTGTCTCTGCTTGACTGTTGCTGTGTTCCTCTGTGTGACTATAAGGGGTTTGGTCCTCCAACTCCGCCTTATTTTCTTCTTCTATTGTTCAGGGTCCTCCAGAACTTCTATAAATATTACGTTATTAATTTCCTCTTCCCTTTTGCTATTTGTTCCACTGGGAAGAGGCAA
>CAEGAF010147472.1:0-11392 GCA_903067075.1 Micropoecilia bifurca
CCCCCCCTTCGCTGTTTCTTTCCCCTCCGGGACGGGGAACAAGTGCAACCCACCCCCACCCCCCCCCCCCCACAAAAACAAAAAAAAAAAAAAAAAAAAAAAAAAATCCCCAGCTGCCTCGTCCTTCGTCGGCTCCGTGTCAGACAAACCCTCCACCCCCCTCCGCTCCTCTCCGGTCGCTCGCTGCAGCCGATCTGGTGTGAGGCTGACCGAGCAGCAGAGGCTCCGTCGATACGCTCCACCCCTGCAGGACGGGACATGTGCCAGGGAGGCGGCGTGCGAACCGCTGCGGCGATCCGTGTGACCAACCGGGTCTGTGCTCAGCGTTCAGCTCACACGGGACTCCCAGTGGTTGATAGAGCCCCGACTGCAGGAGATGCAATTCTCCAAAACAGCTTTATTTTATAGGGATTGCGTGACAAACTTAGCGGAAACATTTTTTTTAATGGTCAAAATAAGCAGAGGTAGGTTGCTAAGAAGAACTGAAATACTACTTAATTAGTATTTTAGAAAGAAAAAAATACTTTTAGGAGTAATTTTTACTGCGCCAACATTTTTACTTCTTGAGCCATTCTGTCCACCATAAATATTTACAACAAAATGCTCAAACGCAGATATTTTTATTTACCCTATTCCTTGTGCCGGTTTGGTCAATCTCCATAAAAATATCAATGTTGTCTGTTGTTAGGTTTTGAATTATTTTAAATGTAAAATACTTGTGAGGTACTCTGAGTCATCTGGTTCATCTGTACCAATGAGTTCCTTATGTAGCTACTATCAATCATGCAAAGCATTCAAGGACTGGGGACATTGCATCAGCAATGCCAGGAGGAAACTGCAGGATAACCAAGTCATATTTTTACCTAGAAGGTGTCCTCAGGGTGGAGTTTCATCAACTCAACAAAAAAGAGCAGAAGCTCTTTGAGCATCTAAAGCAAAAAGGTTTAATTCTATGCTATTCTATGTTTTTTGCAAAGGTAAAAGGAGCTTATGAGAACCTGGAAGGTTTGACTTGGTTAGTTAAGTCAGAAACTGAAGCAAGTTTCCTCTTTGAATCATACTTTCCAACAAATGCAGCTTGTGTCCACTGATGCCTTGAGCTGCAAGGAGCTGTTGTGTGAGCACGAAGGTGCACTAGTTTAACTTTAGAGGAAGTTGTATAATGAGGAAACTTTTTATATCTAAGAAAATATTACATAAAATATCATGTTATTTATCATGTCTATCATTAGGTTATCCTGTTGGCTTCATCGGGACCTGATCAACAGCTGGAGCGATTCACAGCAGAGTGTGAACCAGGATCAGTGACTCCAAATCCGAGGCCATGGTGTTGAGCCAAAGAAGCGTAGAGTGACTTCACCAGGTCGGGTTTGGGGGGAGAGGGTCCTGCCCCAAGTGGAGGACTTTAAGTATCTCAAGATCTTGTTCATGAAAAAGAGGGAAAATAGAGCAGGAGATTGACAGGCGGACTGGCACAGAATCTGCATTGAAGCGGGCGCTGAACTGGTCTGTCCTGGTGAAGAGAGAGCTGAGTCAAAAAGAGAAGCTCTCAATTCACCAGTCGATCTACGTTCCTACCCTCATCTATGGTCATGAGCTTTGGGTCATGACCGAAAGAACAAGGTCATGGATACAAACGGGTGAAATGTGTTTCCTCCGTAGGGTGGCTGGGCTCTCCCTTAGATATAGGGTGGGAAGCTCGGTCATCCAGGAGGGACTCAGAGTAGAGCCGCTGCTCCTCCACATTGAAAGGAGGCAGTTGAGGTGGCTCTGGCATTTAGTAGTATACTCATAGAACACACTGGTGGGACTATGTTTTTCGGCCAGCCTGGAGATTCCCAGAGGAGCTAGCTTAAGTGGTTGGGGAAGCTAGGGTAGCAGTCTCTTTACTCAGGCTGCTACCTCATGACCCAACTCCAGATAAGCGGAAGAAAATGGATAGATAGATTATATGTCATATCAAGTAAAAGCAAAATCTAGCAAGGACTGGCTCCGAATTACAGGTTAAATCCAAAGTCCCATATCTTTATCTCACTAAGACCACGTGAGGTGACTTTACACTGGATGCTGAATTGTGTTAAATCCCCTGGGGAAATCAAACAACATGATCCTCACAGTCCTGCCTGATGTGTCCAGATGACAATGGGTTTGTTGAAGCAGGTGTATGATAACATCATCAACTCCATCTCCATGGCGATAGGCAAACTTGATACGTCCTTGTATGTTTACTCAGGTGGGCCAACAGGAGTTTCTTCAGGACCTTCGTGATGTGGGTTGTCAGGGCAACAGGTTTACAGCCATTGATGACCGATGGCTGAGTTTTCTTATGTACACACAGGATGTCTTCCATAACAACAAAACCTTTTCTCGGGTCAAGCTAAGGTGGAAGGGGTCCTGCAGATTTCTACAGGGCAGCTTTGCAGTTTCAGGCCCTCAAAACTTTAGGGCCGACACCATCTGGGTCTGCAATCTTGTTCTTGTTCAGCCTCTCCAGCTGCCTCTTCACCTGACGTCTAGATACAGAAAAGTGGGAGGGGAGACAAAGAAAGCAGCAGTATCTCCTGATGTGGTTGAAGACAAACCTGTGGAAACAGAAGAATCCATGACTGAGGTGGAAGTTGGGACATGTGGGAAATTTGTGTCAGTTGGGTTTGGAGTGTCTGTATGGCTAAGGACAGAAGAGGATGATGAGCTTGTTGCTGAACTAAACCTGTTGAAGATTGTGTTCATCTCATTTGATCTGTCCTGACTTCCATTTATCTGATCTTGATTTCTGACATCTTCTTCATCCCTGACCACACATCTCTGACATTGTTCCTCTGCAGTTTATTCTCCAGCCTCTTCCTGAACATCTTCTTCTTGTCTCTAATCCTGACTTTGAGCTGCTTCTGCATTTACTCTTCAATAACTCGTCTTGTTCCCTGAAGGCTCTTTTTTCTTGTTTAAAAGTTCCTTTAGGCCACATGTGATCCAGGTTTGGTTACTAGGGAAGCATCGGACTGTTCTGGTAGGGATGCTGCTGTTGACACAGAAGTTTATGAAGTCAGTCATACACTCAGTTCTGGTGTGACTGAGTGTGGCTGTCAAAGAGTAGTTCAGTCAGTTACTTCAAAACCAACCCTGAAGGGCTTCTTCTGCTTCTTGTGACCACTTTCCAAGTGTCTGAGCCTGAGATTCATATTCATCCCAGTGGAAAACAAGACTGTGATCTTATTTCTTTTGAGGATACAGGGCTGATGAATACAATCAACCAAACATTTATTATAGTGAAATAAAGATATTTTTGGAGATCAACACTTACAGCAACACACCATGTAGAGCAGCACAGTGGGCTGTTGTTATGGCCCCACTCAGACGTCTGCAACAACAACTTGGGGGGACACAACACCAGAAATCCCTTAAAGCCCTTTAAAGGCATTTATGTTAAAATTAAGTTTAGGAGTACTGGCATACTGCCCTGGAACGGCTGCACCAGCGTTTGCACCCATGGGTCTGGTCATCCTTCAGGTCTTGTTCAGACATGTACTGACTGGCCCCTTCAGGTCCGAGCTTCTGCTCCCGGGTGCAGGACCTCCATCAGATCAGACGCCGCCTCCTTATCGACAGGTGGACCTTCGCCTCCCATCCAAACCTCCAAACTTCTTCCCACACAACTGCATCCCACACCGTGTCAAGCGATGGACACGCTCCACGCCGCCTGTTCATCTCTGGCATTTGACATAAATAGAATGAGGGCACCTTATATACATGATCCAGGTGGACACGTGACATTAAGCGCCTCTCATATCCATGACCTTAATGGAAGTACAGCATAATGGGAGGGGTCGTCACACACATCACATCACATGCATTACTGGCAGCAGCTGAGGGTGGAACGTAAACAACTACCAAAATAATACTGGTTAATTTGTAAATAATAACATACATACACAGATTTTATTGTCATTCAGTTGTACATTTAAAATCTACATATTCCAGGAATTTGGTCTCTGTGGGGTTTGTTTGCACTTTTTTCAGTTGTCCACCAGAGGGAGCCAGGAGACCGACTACAGTTGGAGGGCGTTGTCCCAGGTGCTGATCACTGCAGAAAGCGCTAGAGGGGGGCTTGAACCCCGGGCCCTTTTATCCTTGATGCCCCTTGTGCCCTTTTTGAGTTTTTTGTTTTTCTTTTTTTTTTCAATTTTATTCTGTATGTCAGAAGGCCTGCTTGTGTCCCTCAGCAATAATATTTAGCTAAATATAATAATTTAGCAAAAATAAACTAGTCTGGCTGCCCTCAGTCTAGTAATGGCTCTCAGAGCCTCCATGTTCTTCAGACATGGTGTTTCCCCCCTGAAACCCTTCCTACTAAGACCTCAGCATCACTAACATGTTTAAATATAAATAAGGTGAAATCTGGGAGATGTCTACTTACAGATCTATGCCTGTTTTCCTAAATAAAATGTAATATTAACATCATGTTCTTATTAAGTTTGTGTACACATATTTTTGGAAATAAGGTAATGCAAGTAATTTTGAACCACATTGTAACCAGGCGGCCTTCTGCATCTTTACAGTGGAGACGAAGGTCGAGGCACAATAAGGTGGAAACAGCAAAGGTTTATTCTTCACACTAGGCATCAAGAACAAAAAAAAAAAACCACAGATGAAACTGCAGCTTTAAATAGTCCCAACAGTGAAGGACCAAACCACCTTTTAACCTTAAAGGTTAAATCACAGGTGATCTCAATTTACCAATTTCCACCTATATGAATAAATAAAATACATTTTTACCAAATACAAACACATTTCTATCTACTTAGTTAATATAGTGCTCTTAAAGTGCTATACAGTGACTTGAGTAAAAATAGTTCCAGTAATGTCCGTTACAAACCAAACTCATCGTCTGCCAACAAAATTTAGTTCAACACCAGTTTAGAAACATTTAATACTATGTTATGGTGTAGACATATCAGACCAAAAAATGTATTGATTCCTTAACTTTGATTCATTATAAAATCAACACAAATGTGCAAATAGATCGAAATGTGGCTGATGGTTGAACCAACATTGATACAGCATCTGGTTGAAACCCTAACGCTGATTCAGCCACTTTCAGTATCAGTCTTCAACGTGGATTCAATGCTTCTAACTACATTTCAATGTTGATTCACTCATATTTTGCTATTTGGGGAACAACTCCAACATGCCACCCTGAGCAGTGTAACATACTTGGATATGTATATTAAAAGTGAGGGATTCAACTGAGATAGATCACTGCTTATTACCAAAAAAAATCTTAAAAGCAGCTGATGATCAAGTCTGAAGCCCTCTGAGAAGTGTTAATATACTTTGTCCAAAGCTTGTGACTCGTCTGTCTGAGAAGCTTGGACTAGAAAATTAGCTCTGTCTCAATTTTAGTTTTTTTTTCTTTTCAGTTTGGTTTTAATCCCACTTCCAGTGACGCCGACTGAAAATTTCTCCAAAACTGAAAGCTAGTCAAGAAAATGACCACACCTCGTTTTTGACAACCTGGTACCAGAGCAGCAGTGGATGCTCCTCTGTTAGGAAGGTGTGAGATGTTTCAGGATAAAACCGTTTGTTCCTTTTGTTTCCCTTCAGCTCCAACAATGTTCATTAGCTGGAAGTCCCAGCTAAGGTGTGAAAGCAGAAAACACATTACAGTTATTGTCATGTATTGTAATGAATCTTGATATTTTTCTCCCTTTGCATGGGAGCAAAATACATTTGCATGCATGGCTCAGGAGGTTGCCATGGTGTCAGTATTTACAAGAAGAGGAATGCCTTTTGTTCCTGCCTCCTCCAGCAGCTCCACTGAATTACAAAGTTTTACTTCTAGGTGTTGAACACAACCTGAATATCATAATGACAGAAACATATTAGATGATGAGAATGTGGGCATCTAATGCTAGAAAGGAAGATATTTCTGATCTGCTACTGATGATAAAAAAAAACAACTGAAGTGCAGCAGAGGAAGATCTATAATGTGCAGAAACAATGAAAAGGAAATTATGACAACGTTTCAGACAGCTGGTTTATTGCAAATGCTCAGATTTTGAGGATTGGCCACGTCCACATGCTCTTATCTACATACGCATAACTATTGACCTTAAATGCCTCAAGACACTGAAGGCATTCAATGATTAGACTCTGAAGTCGATATGTGAAAAGCTGTAGGAGTTCACTCAAATACAATGTATAAAAAAGACAAAATGGTGGCTTTGATCCAAAATGGCCGACTTCCTGTTGTGTTTGGACCATCGCTCCAAGACACTTTTTTTGTAGGTCTTATCAAGATACATACATGTACCAAATTTCAGGATTGTTGGTCAAAGCATGGCTGGAGGCTGACACCTAGGGGGCGCTGTGGATGTAGAGCATCTTAGCCATGCTCACTTGCAATTGCATTAAGTCATTTAATTACATGCTGGGGACAATTTTGGGCAAAGTTTGGTGAGTTTTTGAATATGTATCGGCCTCTAAATTTACAATTTTGGGTTAAAAAAACAACAATAATAATAAAAATAAGACGAAGAAGTTATTTGCTTCTTTGGCCTAAAAACATGTCAGGCCTTCAGGACTCTGGGGCCGACGCCATCTGGACCTGCAGCCTGGTTCTGTCTCTCCAGCTGCCTCTTCACTTCTAGGTACAGAAAAGTGGGAGCGGGAGTCAAAGGGAGCAGCAGTGTCTCCTGATTTGGTTGAAGATAAACTTGTGGAAACAGAAGAATCCATGAGGTGGACAGGAAATCTGTGGATCGCAGAAAGTTGGGGTGTCTCTATGGTAGAGAGCAGGAGAGGATGATGAGGACTTTTTTCCTGAACCGAACCTGTTGAAGAATGTGTTCAGCTCCTTTGCTCTGTTCAGACTTCCATCTATCTGATCCTCGTTTTGCTGTAATCTTCCTCATCCCTGACTACACATTTCTGATATTGTCCCTCTGCAGTTTATTCTCCAACTTTATTTGTTTGCAAAATAAGATACATCATGAATTTTGTAGCAGCAAATGTTAGCGTAAAGTAGAATTAATTTTCCCTTTAGTGTGCTTCTGAAAAATTTTGCATTTTTGAAATCTTTATTTTATTACATTTGTTATTGAAAAAAAATACACACTTTAACAACAAAATATAAAAAATAAAGGGCCAGCAGTTGGTAACAAAGGCAACATTATCCAAAAGGTAAAACCTACATGAAAGCTTTCTGATCATAGCTAAGACATTACGTAGCATTGATTTTTTTAACTTCCCGACACATGGCAACATTTTTTGGCGAGCAGGTTTTTATATCCCCCTCCATGTTTTTGAAAGTCTTAATTTTCACCAAAAACAATGTCTGCTTGTAAATGCAAACAGCCAGTTTACAAAATAACTGTCAGAGTGGACAGCAGGCTGTAGCGCTGAATGTTTGCGCCTGTTTGTCAGGGGAGAAGACGCGAAGACTCAGAGAAAGTAAATCAACTGATAAAGAATGTTGGGACTGAATGTACAAGAATGTTGTACAGTAATTATGGACGATACTAAACACACTGTGCAGAACAGTGACTAAACTGCATCTTTGGATAAAAGCTGCTGTAGAAGGCTGAGATATGGCATGTTGTTCATTTAAAACTGATACTTTTAACACAGTGAAATTTGGTTTTAGTCACGTCAAAGTCTCATTAAAGCTAAAAATTTGACCTTTTTTTTTAAAAAAAAAAATTATAAATTAATTTTGATTAAGGTCACTGGAAAATGCACTCACCAAAGTGAGTGTCATTGGCCAGACAACCAAATGTATGCTGAGAGCATCAGGGTTGCAAAAGAACAAAATCTAAAGCCCTGCACACCTTGATGGCCTCAGAGTTTCTGTGAGCTTCAGGGTTTCTAAACAATGATGCCACAAACCTGGGCCATGCATTTGACAAAAAAAAAACCCCAAAACATCGTGATGATACGAAAGTCTGTTGGAGCCCAGCCAGTAAACACTAAAACCAGTGGTGAAATTATTGTACATCCTGTATCATCTGGTCGAAATCTGACAAAGAACTGCAGAAAGATAAATGTCATATTCTGGTCCAACTCTGGACTGAAATCTGATTGACCCATAAAAGAATTAGTTCAGGCTCACAAAACATCCTATAAAGCTGTTGAATTAAAATCAACAAAAAAAGAACATTGTTAAAGCACGTATTTGAATTCTCAAAATAGAGCTTCCTGAACCACCACACCGACTCCTTCAAACAAAAAGAAGTCATTAACTTACAAAGACAGAAATTGTTAAAAAAAATATATAATTTCGGCGCACTCACAGTCACAAAAGCAAACCACCTGAAAAACCTTGAGCAAAGTCCTTAAACCAGGTCAAACCTTGTTGCAAATAATGACTGAATAAATCATTTATTAATCTTTCCGTCTTCAATCCCAAAAAGACAGAGTGGTGCTGAATATCTGGATGTCTGAAGTAAGAAGGACCACGGCAGAAAAAGATCATTATGGTTTCATGTACATATAAAATACAGAGCGAGACTGTAACACAGATCTAAAAAGTCTTTCAGTTTGAAAAAGTGACTCTTCAGTTTGATACACAGTTCTTAACCAAAAGTTTTAAAGTGTTGCTCTACAAAAAGGCTTGTGCTACAACTAGAGTAGAAAAATACTTACATGTGCAACATGTTACTCTCTGTATTTCCAGAGAGCTCCATGTGTGTCCTGGGGAGACCTCAGTCCGTTTGGGTCCCACCGGGCAATGAACAGAAGACACAGGCATTCAGGACCGGTCAGCTGACGTGCAGCTCAAACTCAGAAGGCTTCGTCATCCTGAGACGTGGGGCTGAAGGCGGAGCTCCGCAGGATGTCCAGGCAGTTGACCAGGATTAGCGTGCCGGTCAGGTGCTTCCAGCGCTTGGTGATGGGGCTCTTCATCTTATCCAGGCCCATGTGGAGCTCCTGGATCACGTCCCGGTAGCTGTCGCCGATCTGAGCTGCCCATGTGACCAGGAAGTCATACGCTGGTTTCCACATGGCCTGTGGACACGAAATGCAAATGATGCATGATCTATTAACCGTGACTCCAGGCTGGCAATGACTGATAAAGTTTTCATACCCGTTGAATGTTTCCACATTTTATTCCAATCAATCATTTTATTCCAATCAAATCAAGTAAAATCAATCAAGTTTGTAGAAGCACTACTGGAATTACAGCTTCAAGTCTGTGGGGTTTTGTCTCTCAAATTCTTGCACATTTTTTGGGATGGAGATACTTGGAAACTTAATTACAAAGTTTTGGAAGATAACCTTTAGTATGGAGCTGTATATAACTTCAAACATCTTTTAACTGACTTGCTTTCTTGTTCATGGTGTTGTTCCCACAACATAATGCTGCCATGACCATGTTTCACCATGAGCATGAGGGAAAAAAATTTATTTTGGTCATGTCTGACCTTTTTCCACAGGTTTGCTCTGTTAACTAAGTGGCTCGAGGAAAACTGAAGAACGGACTCCTTTATGTTTTACCTATAACTGGACCTGCATAACATTCAAAACACAAGAAACCTGTGATATTATTGTAGAATTATGCAATGACAATATTAATTGAAATGATGCTACATTATGTTCACTCTTCCTGTCTTTCTATGTCATCATAAAAGATAACTTTAACATATTATATACTCTTCCTTTTAACTTTTTCTGGAAATTAAGCACCAGTGCTTGGGTTAAGCAAACTACTTTCAACAAAATCTAACTCACTGAAATGTCCTTTAATTGGCCAAACATTTACTAGCCAGTAGAGCTTAAATAGACGACACTTACAATATTATATCTCATCAACTATCCGCATCAAGTGTCTTTTTAACTCTGTTACAAACCTTCAACAGAATACATCAAACTTTGTGTCTGTGAGCTGATTAATGCCTTTTGTTTTTGAACTGAATTCAATGTGAAAACATTAAATGGACGCTTTAGCAACGACAACAGGCTCCGACAGGCCTACTTCGCTGTCCACTACGCCATGCTTGTCGCGGTGCGGCGCCTCAAAGGCGTCCATCTGCTGGCGGGAAACCTTGGTCAGCTTCTCGGCGAGGTCTCTCCATCGTCCGGCCACCTCCACGGCGGTGGTCAGGAGGACAAAGTCCATGACAAGTCTGGCCACGAGACCCTGGCAGTCCATCTTCAGCAAAGCCTGCAAAGAAAACAAACAGCTTCAGACTAAAAAAAAAAGAAAAAATCGGAATAAAGTCGGTTTAATGGAGGTAAATTTAGTAATTTCTCATTGCTCGTAAAGATATTCTTGAAAGGAATAACATTTCATCTTTATCAAAATATAATAACTCGAAGTATTCCTTTCAAATAAGCCTTTCCAGCTTCTCACAAATCCACATTTCTCAAAAAAAAATGCTCGTCTTTCTTAAAAATACTTCCTCTGACCTCCACACAGACGGGTCTCAGTGACAGAGATGCAGTCGCACAGTCATTATGCTTCAACTCAGCAGAGCAAAGGTGACTTCAATGTTCTAAATTGGGCCTTGACTGAATGTGTAGGAATGTGTGGAATGACAGGATATGAAGAGAGAGGATGAGGGAGGAGGGGTGAGGAGGAAGGGGGCGGAGAGTGAGGAATGTAAACTCCACGCTCCAAAAGTCTCACTTGTTCTTGAGATGAGACAAGGCCAGAGAATGAGATTGGTGTCAGCTGTGAGCCGATTGGGCAATGATTTCTGCACCGCAGGAATGCCGAGTTAAGAGAAACCAAAATGAAGGGCAGTTCAGACACGAGTCTATCAGTTTCACTGGTGGAGACAAAGATTGTTTGTTTGCCTCTGGATGTATGAACATTGAGGGGGAGGAAGAACTTTGCTTCCTTACTGGACAACTGAAAAGGAAAATTCTGCCAAAAGTAAAGTGAACTTCCTGCTTCCTGCTCCTGCGTTAAGGTTTGTTGTTGAAAACTAGTGCTACTGAGTTGTGATAGGAAAATTTGTCTGCCAAGCACAGACAGTCTGGCAAATTCAAACAAAGATACTGAGACAGTATCTGTTTTGCAAAACAGTTCAAGCTCAGTCAGAATGCATGAAGTGTGTATGAACATACATTTTCAATGTCTGCAGGTTTCCTTCCAGGATTTTCCTTTATCCATCCATCCATTTTCTTACACCCTTTATCCCTTAATGGGGTCGGGAGTTGCTGGTGTCTATCTCCAGCTGGCGTTCCGGGCGAGAGGCAGGGTACGTCCTGGACAGGTCGCCAGTCTGTCGCAGGACAACACAGAGACACACAGGACAAACAACCAAGCACACACACTCACACCTAGGGGCAATTTAGACAGACCAATCAACCGGACAGTCATGTTTTTGGACTGTGGGAGGAAACCGGAGAACCCAGAGAAAACCCACGCATGCACAGGGAGAACATGCAA
>CAEGAF010147505.1:0-10838 GCA_903067075.1 Micropoecilia bifurca
TGTGTGTGTGTGTGTGTGTGTGTGTGTGTGTGTGTGTGTGTGTGTGTGTGTGTGTGTGTGTGTGTGTGTGTGTGTATGCCAGTTTGGTGGCTGCTGACATTTCAGGAAAGACAGTGTGTAGGCGTGGGGTTGCACTGTGAAAAGGCCACATTATAGCAGAACACCACAGTGACTGTGTGTGTAGGTGTGTGTGTAGTAGAAATAGTAAGAAGAGGTCAGGGTCCTGTTTCAAATCCTGAAAATCCTAAATAAGTTCTGGGGCAACAGAAAACACCCTGTTTGTTCAGTTTATGGATGTTGACATCTTGCTAAACAGCTTTAGACCAATTACAAATTATTCTGATGTCATTTTTAAAAATACCTTCAACAATTATATATAGCTTTACTACAAAACAAGTTTAACTTTTTTCTTCCGAAACAATTTTAAAGGATTAAATTATTTACATTAAAGCTGAGCACACACTGCGTACACATGCACCTCTTACTTGGAAGTGGGCGGCTGGTCGGCGCGCAGCATCAGCGCCACACACACCGGAACACAACCTGAACAGAGTCTTCATCGCTCTTCACACTCACATTGCTCACTACTTTTGAAACATGCAGTTCCCAAAGCCCAGCCACCGTGCTGCCATGCACAGACCGTCCTGTCACCACAGACACACACTCTGCCCCTGCTGGAGCCCATGGTAAGCTGCTCAGGAGACCCTGTAGAGCAGGCCCAGCTGCAGGTCATCAGCTCGTTACAGAGCCAACCTTCATCAGAGGACTCCTTCTGCACATGCTCAGATTGGGCTTCCTACCTTGTCGCTGTCTATGGTGTTCTGGGAGGTCCTGGAGGCGATGGAGATGGTATCTGGTTGGCTGCTGCCGTCTCCCTGACTGTCTCCATCTTCCCCTCCCTCCCTGAATGAGGCCAAACATACGGTAGTGTGAGATGAGGCCATAATGTATCAGTATTTACAAACAAAAACTCTTCATGCTTTGGTTTGTGGTTGGGTGCAGGGCGCCCAGGTCATCAGCCCTTATCCACTTATGTCTCAAGGATCTGACAGTAGCTGCATTTTCATTACAAATGTGTCCAAAACAGTGAATATTACACTAATGTTGAAAAAAAGACAATTTCATAAATACGGTGTTTCCATTAAATAAGAAATACAATCACATAAGTTTGTTCACATGATCAGTCATTAAAAACCGTGCCGCCCATCATCCTCCAACTGCTTTCATGTCATCTTTGTCTTTTCTGCCATTAGTAACATCCTGTTGCTGATTCATGTGATGCAAAAAATAAAAAACTGTTTCCATTGCAGTTTTGCAAAATAAATTTTGATATGTCTGAAAAACCTCCTCATCCTGCAGGAACAGTGCAAAAACATTTTATCACAGTGAGAGCTTTTCCAAAATTGGCATGCTTCCATCAAGAACATTTATTTTTTGTGTTCAGCTCTGTGGTAAATGGAAATGCAACTTGTGATGACCATCGCTACATTAAGTAGAAAAAGTGAAGTTTTGTGACGTCCAGCGTTGGGTGGAAGCATCATGTTCTGCTCCTGTTGGTGTTTTGATACAACAAGAGCAGATTGACTTCACAACAGATGGCATCAGAACAACAGGCCGTTGTGTAAACTTACTGAAGCAACATCTCATATCATCAAATAGCAACAAAGTCAATGCTTGGACTGATCTCAGTCACATCAAAGATGAATGTATGGGAAGGTGTGTGTGATGAAAGCAGGCAGAACTTGACCCAATCCCACCGGTTCTGCCAGGAGGAATGGGCCAGAACTCTAGCAAACCACTGTGAGAAGTTTTTGACATTTAACCAAAGTTAAGGAGTTTGAAAAGGTCCTGTCTCTGTTCACACAGTGGATGTAAATATCTGGACTCTTTTCATGGAGAACTGAGCTTTTTCTTCAACCCTTCCACATTTTCCACAGGCTGTCTGAGCACAGCATGCTCTCACCTGACCGGTCCAGCCAACGGGTTGGACAGCCAGATGAAGTTAATCCAGTTTCTCACTAGGAAATGTTGCATCTCTGTTCTTTTTGGTCTCATATGTACTTAAAACAATATTTTGAATACAAAATCATGTATTTATTGTCATTCAGGTGGAACTGAAGCTGCTGGCTGACCTCTTAGAGAAGTTCCTGGGCTTAGTCAGTGTAGGTGCTTTAGGCAGATGAAGAGGCTCCTTCAGCGCCCCCTTCAGGTGAGTCATTCTCTCTTGTATCACCTCACGGATATTTTTTATCCATTCCTGTTTGGCTTCCATGCTGGATGCCTGGAGGAGACATGTTTTCTGTGTCAAACGGTGATGGTGATGCCTGAAAGCGATACGGCGTTGTACTGATTTTGACCTACTTTTAGCACAGTTTTGTTATCAGAAGACGGGGTTCTTCCTGCCCACAGGGCAAATTTGCATGGGTCACCCTCTATGTGCTCGGTCACCCCGAGCTCTGCCGTCTGCAAACAAGACAGAAACAAGAGAGGAGTGAATAAATCGATCAACAGTGGAAGGGCGACCCCTTCAGCTCCAACATAAAACTGCACTCATTGCTCACCAGTAGTCTGTTCTTGTATTGGTACTTGGTTCTTCCTGCCGAGTCTTTGATCTCTTTGCTGAAGACCAATGAGAACTCGAACAGGAAGAGGTGTCGGTCCCGGCCCTTCCGGATCAGAGCGCGCGGGTCCCAAACCTGGAAGCTGTCCTGCAGGATCAGCTCACCCTGAACCTCCAGGTTCTCCTCAAAGCCTGCGGCAGAGGCAGAGGCAGATCCTGACTGCCAGATCAAATCAGCTACTGCGAGTCTGTCCAGTAGCAGAGCATAAGCAGCCTTACCCTCCAGCATGGCTAAGTGCATGGCGTCATTGGCTCTCTTAGGAACGCTGAGCATCACCTCCAAGCCGTCTTTGATCTCCCCTTTACCCTCTTCACAGCAAGACAGCAGCTCCTGCAGGAACAGGACGGTACGGACGAGCAGGATTTCTGCTCCGTCAGTCTGCGTCAGCGGTGAATGTGTGAGGCTGCGCTGCAGCTGCTGCAGGTACCTTTAACAGAAGTTGGTACTTTGTGATCCTCTGGACTGGTTTGATGAGGTAGGAGTTGAGTGTGTTTGCCAGTGCACGTCTCTGCTGAATGTCCTGTTTATGCACACAGAGCACCATAAATAGTTTTACAAAGCGGTTTGCCTTCACCCTACTATGTCTGAATGAACTAAAGTTGGATCCGCTGGATCAGAGGCGCCGATAAATTTCAAGGGTTAACTCAAGGACGTGTTGGAATCTTATTCCAGGTTTTACTCACATCAAAGAAGCTGCCAGCGTGTTCCAGGATGAGCTGACTGGAGTCGGGTTTGTTCTTGCAGTAGTCCACATAGATGTGGAACTTATCAGCCTTATCAGAGAGAAGGGACAGTTCCAATAACGAGGCAAAGCTTCAAACCGAGACAAATACTGGAGGGAGACGTTGTCTCACCCAGGTGACGAAGCAGTGGCCCACATCCTCCGGCAGCTGCTCATAGTTCACCAGCTCCTTCAGGAAAATACTGGAACAGAACGAAGATCAGCCATTTCACACTGCTGACACTGCAACAAGTCAAAGATCTTTGACAAAATCTCTGTAGTGTTGGACTTTCATGCAAAAGTCTATGGACTGATCTGAGCTTAGATCTCTTTCTAAAGTCTAAATGGAGCAGAAAGGACAGAACAGTTTTCCTTCCATCAACAACGGACGTTTCCGGACGTTGTGCAGAGGTATAAGTATCAGAAAACTTCTACCAGAGGGCGAGTTCTTGAACTGTCTGTGAAATCAAACCTCAAAGGTTCATTGGGCAGTTCTGCACAGATGCTGCCCAGGCCTTACTTGTTGTGGAAGTCGTAGATCTCCTGCATGTTGCCAAAAATAATCTGCTCCTTGTTGGCGATGCCTGGAGGAATCTCCTCTTCACCGCTGGTCATCTCCCTCAGGTAGGTCTGTCACACACACAGGTGAGGCGGCAGGTTGATGGCAACAGGTAAGCACCAAGAAGGAAAGACTAACACTTGTCCTCACTTCTAGACACTCCTGGAGATCCCTGACGTAGGCCTTCTCCGTCTGTAGCAGCTCCGCCATGATGAACCTGAGGCAGACACCGGTTTAGCATCCCGCCAACAACAGATGCAACATCAGAGCACAAACATTTAATACAGTCCCTCGCAAAAGTATTCACACCCTGAACTTTTATTTTACATTCTTCCACTTTACAACCAGTTTTCCATGCATTGTGTTGGGATTTTATGTAATAGATCAACACAATGCAGAAGGATTGTTTGGACAGAAAAGAGGAGAAACAGACTTCTTCAGTTATTTATTTTACTTATATGTAAACTACTTTTAGAAAACGTATCATTTATCTTTTATTTTAATCTCCAAAGTAGAGTAAAATGTGTAGCTGTGATGTGGCAGAATGTGAGAAATGTTAAAGGCACTGAAAACCTTTCAAGGCGCCGGGACTGAATCGGTTCACGGTGAGACAGAAAGTGGGTCGATAAAAGGCCGACTCACGAGGAGCCATCTGTTTATCTGTGAATGAACAGATGATTAAAAGCTGAACTTACTCTTTCTTCCTGGCCGACTTTCTCTTCTCCTCGTCGACTTCGTGGTTTGGATCGCGGAGTTTGACCTCGGGGTCGTCGGTCAAACTTGCAGGCATGATGTCCAGCTCCAGGTCCTTGTTGTCCTGCACATGGAAACATTTTCTCACCACTTGAAGCCATTTCCAATCTTTCTCTGCGAAACGTGAGCAGCCGTCTGATCGCTCACCTCGGAGCTGATGCCCAGGCTCCTCTCCAGGCTCTCCTGGTACTTGGCCATGCGGAGGGAGAAGTCTCGGTACCTGCGGTCCACCGTGCTGACCCAGCGCTTCAGCTCAGACACATGGGCGTGACCTTTCTCCACCAGGTTGTCCGCCAGCTGGATCAGAAGCTTCACCTTTTCCTTGGTTTGCTGGGGGTTGAAGGGACACACTTAGATGCACTCACCAACATTCTGGTGAGCGTAACTAATTAAGTCTAAGTTTGGCACCCAGCCGCACTGCTGCTGTGAAGCAGCTGATGCCCAACCTGGACTAGAGCCTTTTATTAGGAGGTTTACAGAGTGGGATTACAAACCTTACAGGATCTTACATGTTTATTTGGGACCAGAAATGTCTCAAATCACACATCATGAACTCAGAACCAGAATCGGCTCACATGTTGTGAATGTTTTGTGAAAAGGAAGTCTTCTTGTGTTCTCCCTTCCTGTGAAGTGCACCGTTTACCTTAGCAGAAAGTCTGAAATGATGGTAGTCGTTGAGCAGCTGCTGGGTTTCCTCACTGCTGTCCCCAGGTGATGTGTGTGTAGCGAGGTAAACATCTCCTGTCTCTTGGATCCAGTCCAGAGCCTGGGAGCAAACAAGACAAGCACACCATGAAGCCTGAACTAAATTGGATTTTTTTTACAGTGCAGACATGACCTAATGACAGCACAGCAGCAGAGCACAGTGGCAGATTTTTACACTTTTGCTCAGGTAGATAAGATTCGCTTCACATGTAAGATCACCGATCTCCAAAATCTGAAAAACGATGTATTGCTGCGCATTGACTTTTAATAAAATCCCAAGTAGCATCCCTATTGGTGCATCAGATAATACGTTTTAAACAAATACAACTGCAGAATTTATAATTCACTCCTTTCATTTCTCCTATTATTCCAGGGAGAACTTATTCAAACCTTTTATGACATGACAGAAGCACAATGTTTTTAATCACTGGCTGCTGATTTAAAACTTTAAATCTCCGTTAATCGCCGGCAACAGCAAACTTTCCTCTTTTTTTTCCTAACGAAGAACCCAAATACAGACTTTCTGACCTGTTTAGCGCTGCGTTCAAACACCAGGTACTGCTGACACTGGTCCAGCCTTCGTTTCTTCAACGTCCAGAAGTGCAGAACCCGGTTTTCCCTCTGCAGCAGCTCGTTCAGAATGGCTGCACACAAAAACACGCTGACCATGACAAATCTCCACACCTTTTTTAAGTCTTACCTGAAAGAAGAGAGGTGTCTTCTGCCGCTCTGCCAGCAGAGGGCCCTGTGACACCACAGGAGAGCTCACCTTTGACCTGCTGCTCAGGTCCTCTAGCATGGCCTGCTGCTCCAGGTGTGCTCACATTGTTTCTGTGGATGTATTTGAGGAAGACCTCAGCATTCCTCCGAGCCAGCGTGCAAGCCTGAAACACACCAGAAAATATCCACACGATTCGTTCTGCACCAGAACCTCTGCAGGAGGAAGTCGGGGATACACACTTGAAACCGAGAAATTACGTACACTAAATTTAAAAAAAAACCTGCTTACACATTTTATTCTCACTGTCTGAAGTTAAATCAGATCAAAGGTTTCATGTTTTACCTCAGTTAGAATGACCAAAATTGTTTATATTTGCTAAATTCCAAAAAAAAAAAATTCTTACATTTTTTTGTAACTTTACTTGAATTCAGAAGTTTACATCTATGTGGTCAGTTATTAGAGATAATTGTCTTTTTAAATGTTTGGACTGGTCTCAGACCTTTTGCGTTTCCTTCCACAAACCTTCTTATGCTAGTTTGCTGGAGTTCTGGTCCATTCCTCCTGACAGAACTGGGTGAGTTTGTACGCCACCTCTGTCTCACACGCCTTTTCAAATCCACCCACAATTTCTTCAGTCAGCTTCCTTTTTTGTTCTCAGGTCAGGCTGCACCTTTCAGACCAAAAGATGTTCATCTCTGGCATACAGAACCCGTCTCCTTCCTGAGCGGTGAGATGATTGGACGGTGCATGTCTACATTTGTGCATGATTGCGTTAACAGATGAATATGGCACCTTCTAGCATCGATAAACCAAACTTTGCATCTGCACAATTCTCTTCCTGATATCTTGGCTGTTTTTTTTTCTTTCTGACCTTCTCATCGTGTCAAACAAAGAAAAGCAGTGTGTTTCAGATGTGGCCTTAAAATACACCTACAGGTGTGAGTCCAATTAAATCAGACGTGTCATTTAACAAGTCAGAAGTTTGTGGAAGAAACTCCAAAATTTTTGACCCAAGTCATATAGTTTAAAAGACAGTTATCTCTGCTACTGACCACATGAATTTGAAGAATGTTGCAATATAATCTCCCTACATTTTTTGGCAAATAGAAATAATTTTTGTCATTCTAACTAACAAGGGGGAAAAAAACCAAGGGAACTTTGGTGAGTGAGTGTGTCTTTTTATCCTGTGTATGTAAATATCTGGCGTCTCTAGACGCTGCCGGAGCGGAGCAGGCTGATGTTTTCTTCACCTTCAGGAAGGCTTCCTTCTGCTCCAGGTGTTTGCTGATCAGGGGCAGCAGGTGCTCACTCTCTACTGAACTCCCGAGTTTTTCGTGGCTGCCACACCAGTCTTCGTCCCGCCGGTACTCCTGCTCGAGGCTCTCTAGCACACTGCACACCTGCAGGGATCCAGTGAAGCAGTTTGAAACAGCACCAACAGAACACACACACACGCGCTGCTATGAGTGTGTGAAAGTCTGCAGCTCGCCTGCTCTGATGTTTTGTAGAAGGCCACGGAGGCGTTGACCAGCTTCAGGCGGTCCTCCATCTTCAGCATCAGCTGCTGCCAGTGGACAGCCACCTTCTCTGCGCAGCCTCGGATCGCCTCGGGATCATAGTGACCCGCCTGCAGCATCATCTGGGACAGAAGGAAAAGAAAAATCCTTTGGAACTCGTCACTTAAAATTATGCGGCGTGTATTAAAGATTGCACCACTTCCTCTCACTTCCTCACACTTCTAGTAATGGACCAACCTCAGCCTTCTGCTGCACCTGCAGCGCACTCTGATGAGTCTTTTGGAGGGAAGTGGCATGAAAGAGAGACTGGAGGAGAAAAGATCTGCTCTCAGTGAGGTTGCAATGCACCTTCATACACGTCATCATAAGCATTTTAATCACATAATAATTATGGTTTACATCAAACATCATGGACTGAGAATAAAACCTCTAAATATTTTTTTTCCATTGCTGTTGAAGGATTCTCCAGGACTAATAAATTAAATCTGTGTTTTCATACAGATGGTGGTGAGTTTAAGAACATTCCAAATAACATTTTATAAACTTTAAATTATTGGAGAACATGTGGGATGTTAAGGTTAACACGTGTTTCAGTTCAGCACCACCATGTCTCTATGGCGAGTTTGCTTTAATGTACGAAGTAATTAGTCGGTCGTATTACATCATTCTGATGGAGAACACACAGCTTCAATGACAAAGCCTGGAGGACAAAGCCATGCCTCTACCGTTAGTTGCAGGTTTATTACACCCACTAGTGATTGGTCAGGGGGTCAGGGGGAGTTACATCAGTGGGTTGTACTCAACCACCTAGTCTGCCTGTATTTACTGTGGAATATATCTCAAAAGGTTTTGTGGATAACTTGCATATTTGTAGATTTTTTGCTAAAATATCTGAAAAGAGCTGGGAAGTTGAAATACCAGCTAGGTGACACGCTATTGGCTGTTAGCAAACCAGCTTAGCAGCCATGGGCTGATTGGCTAAACCCGCAAGAACAGAGATAAGAATGACCGGAGAAGTTAGTGCCAAGACAACATGTCTGTCCATTATGAGTATTACAGTATGTGTTCTTTGAACTATTAAAACAGGCAGCTTTTTAAAAGGCTCTCAAGTATTCATGGGTTTTAGCTGTTTGGGTGGCTGTGGAGTCCACTGTAAACATTGAGTAAAAGGACGATGTGACTGCTTCTAATCTGTTGTTTAATTTTTTCAGATGTGTTGTCTTTTGTGCTCTTTTCCTTCATCTACTTCATGTTGTCAGACATTTAGATCATTTCTTGACTCTTAAGGTCTGGCAGTAATTTGGCTTTGGTGTGGCTATGGAAATTGAACACAGCTTTCCAAACACTGCGGTTAATCTCAACTCATTCATGATTTCTGTAAAGAAAGGATAATTTCTTACTTCCCCATAGAGCATGGTTAGTTTGGATAACCAAAATTTGAAAAGTGCACTTTGTTCTACACAAGTTTTCTTTGTGTGGAGTCAGAATATTTCACATCGATGTTTGTTGATCTGAATCACTGAAGTGTAAAAAAAACTGAAGAACAAACATTTTTACAATCACAGAAATATACTGCATGTGTGTGTGTTTGTGTGAAAGACCAAAGGACTGTTATCTCTTTCTGACTGCTTATACACACACATCTTGGTTCTTCAACACACAGTGGATTGGATATAAATGGTCCATGTGTGTGTGTGAGAGAGAGAGAGAGAGACTCATCTGTTATTCCTCAAGATCAATGCAGAATTAAATAATTATTGAGGCAAGCCTGGTTCAAACATAGATCACAAAGTGTGTGTGTGTATGTGTGGTTGTTTTCCTATATCTACTGCATAGGGGACAGGATGACTGATCCTGCACTAAGAGGTGACATTCCCTCAGAAAGTGTAAGCTGGTTACTGGTTAAGGTTCAGATCAGATGTTCAGGCAGGAAATGAAAGTAGAAGAGAATAAAGAATCTATTGTGATCAGGAAGGTTCCCCACAAACAGAGCAATCAGGAATGTGTGTGTGCCTCATCTGCTACTATTCAGTCCAATACACATTGAAATAATTACTGCCCAGGGAGAATGGACCCGCTTTGAGCAACTGTAATTAGGATCTGTGTGCGTGTGTGTACCTCTATAGCCATCTGGAACTGTTCATGCTCCCTCTGCAGCTGTTCGGCTTCAGACAGAGAGCTGGCGTTCACCATGCTGGCATTCAACATGGACTCACCGTTACGGATCCAACCCAGTACCTGCGGGGCCATTAAGACACAGCGACAGCATTTTACATCATGTTACGTCATGTTACACTATGCTACATCGAGTTACAGCATGTTAATCAATCAACCAATCAAATTTTATTCAGCAACAAGGCGTGATTTCAAATGATGGCTGATTTACAGGGTTTTGCTGAATTGCAGTCATCTGAATGAGCTTGTGTTGAAACAGGACCATCTGAAACATGCAGGTCGGTGTCCTTTGGGGACCAGGGATGGGAATTTCTGTGTTACAGTATGTTACAGCATTGAACATTGACTAAAGTACACAAAGTTCTTTGCTGAAGATAAAGTCCTGATCTGTCTCTCTGTCTCCTGCTCCATCCTGTTATGACTCGTTAGCAAGCCACCTTTATTTAGTCATAACAAATGAGAAGAATTATTATAGACTGGATGTAGAGTTAAAAGGCAATCACAGAAACAAGCTGACTGCTCTGGACAGAGCTGAATGACTGATGAGTAGAAATGTTCTCTCTTTATGAAGCATACACACATATTTTATCACACCTGGGAGAAAATGTTTGAATTCTATTCAGAGTTCAAATGTTGTTACATGACATTGAAATTCTTACTTTCCACCCTCTTGTGGCCAATGTGAGTATAACACAAACACCTAGTCCTGATTTAATAAAGCAGAGGGTGAGTGTATTATCTGCTATTAGCCTGTCTCTGCGCTGTTGAAAAACCATCAGATGGTCTGGGCTCCTGAGCCGGTGTGGGGCCCACCAGAACAGATTCCCCACTTACCAGTCCTGCAGTAGAACCTGCGCGGTCGGAACGTCAGCCCGACTGGGTTTGGTACACACAAGTTCCAGAACCCGGCCGGCATGTCACCACCAACCATCCGCATTTCAAACAGATTTTATCCACTCAGCAACACACCCAGTGAGACAACAGCAGTTCGTCTCAATACTTTGCTATATATTCTTTCTTGGTAATAACAGAGGTCAAATGTTTCCTGTAAGTCTTCACAAGGTTG
>CAEGAF010147509.1:0-21298 GCA_903067075.1 Micropoecilia bifurca
ATATATTTATGTATATATATATTTATGTATATATATGCCTACATATATATACATAAATAATCAATTGTTCCTATCAGTAAAGTTTAATATCTGTCTCCACAGTGTTTTCTAAATCTGCAATGAGGAAGTATCCAACGAAGAGCTCAAAGTTCCTGTAATCTTTTACATAACAGGTAGTTCTGAAACTATTTGACCTGACATGTTTCAAAATCGCACTGGGCGATTTTACAAAACCCTTTCAGTAAAACAGGCAGTAAATGGAGTGCAAACACTAAAATTAGCTGCATTTTAATATCTGTGTCAATGCATACATGGGTTCTGTGTAAAGAACAAGTCTTCTATTGATCACCAGCCAATCAATTGCACTTGATTGCTTTGCTTATTTCATTCTCAAACTAACTTAGTTTAGACTCAAGACGTAGATGATTATCTCATGAATAAAAGTCGTGACATTAGAGGTTTGATGACAAAACTCACCTGCAACACTCTCTGGTACAGCTTGTCTTGGGTCAGCTGTGTAACTGGCTGGGTTGCAGCAACAGGTGGGTTGCCGGGGATGTAATGGGTGGATGACGATGAGGTAGAGTCCACCAAAGGTGAGCCAAGAAAGTTCATTGCTGACTGAGAGACAGACGCACTGGGTGAGCTGTAATCCCACTGGAACGCTGGAGCTTGCGTTGCCGGGTTACTGCTGCTCCTCTCCTTGAGTGAATCTGGTCTCTGTGGTGTTGTAGATCGACTGTCTTCTTTCATTCTTGTTGATGCTCTCGCTATGGGTTGACTTTCCGAGACGTAAATCTTATGGAAAACCTTTTTCCCGTTGACAACTAGATCGTCTTTCAGGGATCCAATGAGGTCTGACACCGTTTTGAAACCTATAGACGATACAATCAAGTCGTGCTTGTATGCCTGCTGGTATACTGTTGCCAAGGTCTTCATGCGAATCCCCTTAGGATGTTCCTTTATCAAGTCAACAACATTTTGCAGGACATTTGTAGTCATTTTCCTTTGTGCTTTAGCTTCAGCAGCATCTTTGTTTTGACGGCGATGTTCCTTGTGAAACATCACATCGCCCTCCACCACCAGGTCTTCTAGAGTGGAAACCATGCTCAAAATGGAGGTAAAGTTTAAGTCACGTACAACTAGGTTAGTGCGATATTTCTGGCTGTAGAGATTGGACAATCTAGTCAGTGGTATCCCATTCTTGTGTAGGTACGCCAAAGCAACGACGTTTTCCAAAACGTTCTCCATCTTGCTACAAAGGGAAAAAGACATCAGTGAATTAATGCTGAACAACAGTTTGACGATAATTTAAGGAATTATACTTGAAAATGATTGAACTAAGAGATAAAAAGAAACACTTTTGTTGTCGGCAACTTCTGGAATGGACTTACAAACGTAGCTCATTATGGGTTTTCAAAATATTGATTAGAAAGAAAGTATTTAATGGTTACAAGGACAAAATACTTCAATTTTTTTCATATTTGATTTGGTTTTGGTGTGTTTTCTGTCTTTTTGTTTCCATTTGTGTTTCTATGATACATTTTGGGATTTCTTAATATCTTTATGAAGGAGTATTTTAGCTTAATATGCCTTGAGCTTCTGCCTGTACCATTTCAGTCAAGTTGTTAAATTGTTGCAGTATTTTGAAGTAGGAATAACTAATTACTTGATGACTAATTATATATCTATATAAACTGGTGTTAGCAGTATCAATATAATTTAATATTTATACTGCCTAATATGAATGTTACTCATAAAGACCCACAACACTTTGCGTACTTTAGGATGAAAAAAATAGCACCTAATTTTTAGCACTATAGTTCCAATATGTTTCCATTCGATTGTAATGTGAAATTAGTTCATTTTTAAAATGTCACAAAAAATAAAGAAAAAAAAGCCAAATAGGAACAAATCATCCACGCTACATAAAGTGTAATTTCATCAGATTGAGGAAGTTATTTTTAATTTTGCCGTTTCCAAACTAATCTACTGCCATTCTTCAACAAAGTGCATACAAACTTAACGAAACAGTTATTGACCAATTAAAATCTTTTAAAAACTTAAGATGTCAGGTACAACACAAGATGTATAAAATACATAACTCAGCACGATTACTAATTAAACGAGGTTAAACAAAAGTGAGAATTATTGTTTAAAATAACTAAATACTTGTGCAATTAAGTTCATCTCTGAATCATGAAGAAAAGATTCACTGATAACAATATTACATAAAAAAATGTTAAGGGTCATGTCAAAACAAGATTAGTTAAACTACTGTACAATGCATCTACATTAAAACTGAATTGCTTGCATACAATAACAAGATGTTAAGAGATTATCATCTCAACAGGAAGGGTTATGTCGGGGTTTCTCGTAAAAAAAACCAGTGAAGTTGGCAAAGAGGTTTATTAAACCAGCCTATCCAGATTTGCATATGGAAACCTTGAAGGCAGGCAGAGCGAAACTTGTGAGATGGCAAAACAACAACAGCCACCAAGGAGCAACAAATGTTGCTGTGCATTAAAGTCTGGTTGTATAGGTGTAAATACCTATTAAACCTATTAAAACTTAATGATTCAGCTTTAGCAAAAGGTTATGTTAAGGAAAGACAGAAGAGGAATTTAAAACATGATGACAGACTGAATCACACCCAATCCACTGTAAACTGTGCAAACAAAGGGAAATCCTTCAGCTTAGATTTACTGTAATTATGCAACAGTTTGAGCAATTACTAAAAACAATTAATAGAAAAATGTGGTTTTGCTGTAGTCATTACCGTCAGAATATAACAGTACAAGGACAAAAACTGTTTTGTTGCACTTTATGACAACAAAACACAACAAAATGTCAGCGCCCAGCAGCTTCAAGCTTTGTATTGAGAGAAAATACTCAAAATCCAAAATACATTAACATTTATCCAAGCATTTAACAAACAAAAAAAAACAGTAGCCATACTGGCGCAGCGTTAAACAACAATAAAAAACGAGTTTATGTTGTAATACTAATGGTATAAATATATTATTCTCACCTTTTCCTTTACCACAAACTACATGTGCAGAGCCTCTCTTGAACTTCACCAAGTCCAACAATAACCACCAAGCTTCCTCTCCGTGTTTATATAACCCCAACCTCCCTCCTCCCTTTATCTGTGTTACATAGTCAGACAAGCTAAGGGGAGAAATGAAAGTGAAACTACAAGCCTTGTTTCATTTCTCAGGAAAAATGCCTCGCCTCACAACACAACACAGGTCACAACACAACACAGGTCACAACACAACACAGGTCACAACACAACACAGGTCACAACACAGCGTGTGTCACGAGCGACCGCATGAGAGACAAACTCGTTTAAATGTTTTATTTTCCATTCACCAAAAAGCATTATTAAGGAACACGTACTAGGAATAACAAGTTAGTCTGTGCTGGCATGTAAGAAAACAGAAGAAGTGACGAAGCAGCAGCGGAAACTAAAAACACACGCGGTGACGTCACGAGGAACTCCAGGGCTTTAAGTTTCAGATTCCGGATCGAACCAGCTGATTCACTGCAGCTGTTCAGTAACAAACCACGTGACCGTGTTTCAGCTGTTTAACTAATGAAGGGCAACAGGGTTCAGCACTAAAGCAGCTACTGATCCCCAATGGCTGAGGGGTAAAAAGTTATAAAAGAAGAAAAAAGAAGCCCAAATTCTATTGGAAACAGAAAATGTCAACTTGAAAGATAAAGATATGCTTTGAAATTCGATAGTAGAGACGAAACATGTAGACTGTAAAGCAGCACAAGCATTTTTACAATCCAGTACTTTGAATTATTTTACACACGCACTGAAACTTACTGGCACTTAAATAGAACGGCGAATGGGTTGTGAACATGTAAGGCTAATTGAGAAAGTTTATTAAAATATATTTTTAATCTTCTTTACTTGTGAAAAAGGCAAAAATAATAATATTTTTTCCACAAAGCTTAATGGAATTATGTCTTTGGTATATGGTAAGCTTTGAAAATCAATCTCATTAGTTAGCTATTACCTAATCAGTTAGCCAAAAGCTAATTCACCAGCTAAAAATTAACTCATTAGCCATTAGCTACTGTTTTATGACAAAATGAAACCTAAGAGGTTTCAGTTTGTAATTAAGGCTTTTAGAAACAGGACAGATTATTTGGCCATGTAACCTAACAATGCACAAATAAGTGTGGCGAAAATATTGAATATTATGAAACATAAGAGATTAGTCATATCAGATACACATCATAACCCACAATAACTGAGCTGCTTTACTACCAAGCAGTATTGGATGTCAGCTAGCAGGCTGTAATAGCAGAGTGAAAATTATTTTTATTTACAGCAGATGAAGACAAATAATTAATAATTTATCTAGCTTTTGCTAGAGA
Source organism: Micropoecilia bifurca (assembly GCA_903067075.1). Classification (NCBI taxonomy): domain Eukaryota; kingdom Metazoa; phylum Chordata; class Actinopteri; order Cyprinodontiformes; family Poeciliidae; genus Micropoecilia; species Micropoecilia bifurca. The sequence goes on from CAEGAF010147509.1 coordinate 4,396, forward strand.
AAACAAAGTTGTTGTCAAAACCAGGAGCAGAATTTGTTAGGAATTTAGCACAACATACCTTGGATTTGTCAGTTTGTTGTTATTTCTCAGTACATCATGTTTTCTGTGTTCTCTGCGCAGCACTGGGGCTTAAAAAGCAAATAGAAAGATCAGGAATGATGAGAAACTATGACAAACAGAAACAGAAAAACTATCTAGCTTACTTCAAAGCTTACTAGCTAGTTTTCTTTCTAGCTTACCACTAGCTAGCTTGATTGGGAGCTTACAACTAGCTAGCTAGAAACAGGATTAACAATAGACATCCATATCTCTAATTACATAAAATGTAATAATGTCAATGGTATCATGTAGAGTTCAATCGTGGACTTTCTAAGCCCACTGTAATTTTATTTTCAGATTCATTTATGAGATATTTAAACTCATACATCAATTTCTAAACTGCTTCAGAATGTTGACTCCTAAACAATTTGCTTGCACTGCACCATGTTGGTCTTTTCAGATTCACTCATAAGGCATCATTGTAGTCAACCTGAAGTCTTTTCAGACTTGGTATTTTATAGTCTGTCCCCAAGTTTGCAGAATATAGTGGCATGTAGCAACAGCTGCTGAAAACCTGCACTTGATGAACTAAAAAAACCACAAGGTCATCTGCATACAGATGATTACATTATACACATAACTTTTGACACAGCTGCACTGAGTATTGCAATGCTGTGATCATACTTCAGCATTATTGTGTGACCCTGAAACTCCATCTATACTGCAGAGTTGCAGCATCTTGCACTCAATTTTTAGTTTCTTCCAGAAATCATTAGGATTAAATTAGCAGTTTATGAAACATAGAATTAGCCACCAGCATGTTCTTATTCTTCCTTTATATTGTGCATTAGTGACCTTCTTATGCCATGCAGCCTCACAGGCATATGTATTCTACCCAGTTACTAGTTACTGGCATAGGGATAAATAGTGGAAAATATGCATCAAACCTTAAGGGCTAAAATACAGATTTATTTTCAATCGTTCTTTCTCTATTGCAGTTTGAAAACTGGGAAATGACTGAAATGTGTAACTTATAAATAATGTAGTAGATGATATATTTCTCTCTGATAATTTACTGAATGGAAGCAGCTTTTGAAAACGTAGTTAACTGAGCAAATACTGAAAAGGGTATTTTTGCTACCTGCTGTTACTGCAGCAGCATCCATGAGCTGCTGCTGTTTGGTCTGCTGGCATGTCTTTGTTCTGAACGTGTATGGCAGAGTTGAGCCTGAAAACAGCCGATCCATCTTAGCTAGCACATCTCACATGCTAATATTAGCAATAGATAGCAAAGGTTCTGAAAAGTATTACGTAACTATTTTACGTCAGCTGCTTATTTAAATGTATTAATAAGCAGTCACCTCACCGGTACTTTGAAAACGTAACATTGTTTCACTTATTATTTTTCCATTTTTAGCAGCTTGAACGCTAGAATGCGAGCAAGCTATGAAGCTAACATCATGCTGCGTTCATGTTGTACTACAAGCTAGTAAATACAACTTCTCTGCTGAAAAACGCAGAAAGGAAATTCTCATTGTGTTCTGTGTAGTTATATAAATATGTAACTGCGTTCAAACAGTTTCTTTTCTTGTTTCTATAAGCATTAGATTTAAAACTGCGGTCAACAGTCTCGCGAACTGTGGCAGGTTATAGATAGCAGCTGCTTTTTTCCCGCACGACATGAACCTAGCATGATGTGAGTGTTATGTTTTTTTCCGCTATGAATTTTATTAGTTTAGGACCAGACGTTTTCAGAAAATGCATGAAAAAGGTGATGCAGAACAAGAAAGCAAGAAAATAAATATATTCAATAAAATAACCAGTAGTGAGGAGTCTTATTTTTATTTTTATCTGGGCATAAGTCAAATATAAAATAAGACATACACATATAAAATATGAGGGAATAACATCATATTTTCTTAAAAATTTGAAGAAAATTCATTCTCAAAGAAGATGGGAAGGTCTTTTCATATTACTTATTTATATCAATTTACTATTGCAATTCTTAGTTGTAAAAACGTAATCTGGATTAACAATGAACCTTGAATTATTTTAATCAGAGCCTCAGGCCATAAGGATATGATAACTTTAATTACAGCATTAAATTATTTAGCAGTGCAAGTTTTTAATTTGTCAGTCTAGTATTTAGCGTTAGTGGGATCGTCTTAGGCGTTGATGTTAATAACAGTCATATTAACAGATATTTGTTTATATATTTGGCAAAGCAATATTGAAAATGGTTATTGTATTATTATTATTATTATTATTATTATTGTGTGAAGTATATTGCATTAAAATGATATATTTGTTGTAATTCCAGAACTGACCAACAGAGGTCAGTATAACATCCATAGTCAGTAAATCTGGCCTTCAATCGTCGGAACGTGACTTTGTGCGTTGCAGTCCACATTCTTTTTTCTTTATGTTTTTTAGTATTTTTTTCCTGACTGTCCACTTCAGAAACCAGACTCAAAACAAACATAAAAAACATGAACTGTCTAAGTTTTTCCATTATTGTGATTTTCCACCGCACTAGTCCAATGAGTCCAACTTAGGAAAAAAATGGAGGGCAAAGAAAACAGCGGGAAAAGTCGATTCTGTCTGCCTGTTTTCCCACAAGAGCAGCATCAATCAGTCTGTTAGTATTAAATGTTGCACTGCCATTAACTTCTACAAGCAGATACAGGGAGTCTTTCAAAGAGCAAAAGCCTCAAGTTTACATTCCTCCTCCATTTCCTCTAAGTACAGCTGTGTTCCAAACACACCCTTACATGCATGTGGTTGATGTCAATGGAAAGCCAAGAGAGGGAAATGCACTGATGTGATCATGCAAAACAAGTGCTTTGAAATACCAGCAGGTCGATTAGCATCACATTGTAGATGCTAAAGGACTTCTTGTGTGTTACCTTTAAGGTGTTTTTCAAATGGATCCTTAACAAAATTAATTTGAAAAAGAAAAATTATCTTTACAACCTTCATATTTCATTACATTTTTAGGTAGTTGTGTCACATGGACTTTGTTCTTTCTTTCTAGTTTTACTATCTTTGACCTGCACAAGCATGAGTCCATTTCTAACTTCTTATGATAATAAAAAAGTCGCAATAACAATAAACTGTACAATATTTAATTATTTGCTGATTAGCAGTTAGAACAACAATTATCAAATCCAACTGGTTTTCCCAACAGCTGTGATACTTTCAATTTCTCTCACAAGCCCTAAAGTTCAAAACTGGGAATGATGTCCAACCTGAGTTGATATTAGTTTAGCTACTTATTGTAAATACAAGTCTTCCAGCCTGTATTTACACTAAAAGTAATTTTATGCTTTCAGATACAAATACAGGTTGTCATTGCACTGGGTGTACCTCAGTTTTTATGCTATATTATTAATGTAACTGGACAGGAACCACTATACAATATATTTAAGTTTATACATCGAATATATGCAATAGACAGAAGGAACATAGCACTTCCACCAACTTTCTCTACCGGCAGCCATATAGTCAGTCTGAAACAATGAATGATGCCAGTGCCATCAATTATCAATCAATGTTTATTGAGCAGACCTACACTGTTGAGGCTTGTAGACAAGAACAGAGAAATACTTTTTTCTCCCAGAACACAACGATATTACCCTGTTGTCGTAGTCCAACATTTTGGATCTCTTGCATCTTGTTCTTGACGCATTTGAGGCAAAATTACTCTGGTCAGGAGTTTGAAGTGGGCGTGGTCACTAGTAGCTACAGCTGTTAGCTTGGTGACTGAGCACAACAATGAAGAAATCCTGCTTGTTTTCTCAATTGCAGCTGCAACAAATGACTCAAGTCCTTTTTTTTCATGCTGGTTACAAGACCTCCTGTTCTGGTCCCAGTGGGAGTTTGAAGAGCAGCTGTGTGCACATCTGTACTAAAAACACTAAATCTATCATCTTGTCCTGGACCATAGCTGTTGGAAAGCCAGAAGCACAGCAGAGAGAGAAGGAGAGGCGTAGCTGAAGTCTCTGGAGCCCAGCAGGAAGGCATCAGGGTGTTGTGTTGGGAACCCGGCCACATGACAAGCTGGACACAACTCAACTCCCTCAGCAGATAATATGGACTCACCCTCTGAAATAACAACATGTCAGCAACATGACTACTGGCACCATGTGACATAAAACAATCAAACAAAAACACACCAGTTACTGACATTTGTACAGTAATTAGCAATTTCTCTACTCCTGCTGAAGAGATGCATGCAAATAATATTTCTGAGTAAACAAGAAAAGCTCTGTTCATCCCAATCTATTTCTAATACTCTTTAGTTACAAAAATGTTCTTCAACATTTAACAGATCCTGTTAAAATGTTAAAAATACATTTTAACAGAATGTGTTAAAATGTATTTATTGGGGTTTTTTTCTTCTTCATTTCGTAAGGTGAGTCTTTCAGGCTAATTTTTTTAACTTGAGGCTCTTATTTTCTTTATGAGTTTCCCAAAACCATTCCAGTAACTCCAAGCTTGTGCAACTGAAAGCTCTTTGGGAGTCACTTCACTTCACTTTTGTACAAACACAATTTGTCAAGCTTAGTTGTTGCAATCTTTGGAGAATAAACTAAAAATTGGGAAGAAAGGGTGTCTCTCTGGAAAAGACTTTACATTTGTGTCCACTAGACTGACATGTGTAGACAAAGCGCTGTTAAAATCTTTTTTTTTTGCTTTTTGTTCTATGATTTATGCCTAAAGTATGCCATTTGCTATGCTTAAGATCTCTGCTATGTGAAGAAGATGAGCTCTAAGTCTTCAGAAGACATCAGCAGTTTGCTGGCCTGCCAAACATTTCACAATCTTTAAATTACTACATGCCACTTCTTGCTTATAAGAGAACATTCCAACCAACTCTGTGACAAAAGACATGCTGACTGTTCTGTCAGTGTTAATCTTTACTTTACTTTAAAGCTGTCAGTTTCTCTGTAGTCTCTCACTACAAAATCAGGCATAAGATGGAAATGGTTTTGCAAAAACCTTGTTTTTTTTCTTTTAAGCACTTGTTATGACAGCTCTTACAACACATTGCCCGACTCTGCTAACCCCAAATTATTACTCCATATTCATGTGTGTGACGTACTGAATTGACCGTCAGATCTGGAGAATTTCCTTTGAACTCTTCATGTAAATTTGTCCAACAGGAAGTTGCTAACAAGGTTTTTTTTCATGGAAGCTGCAGCTCACAGAAGCGTCACTGACCAAAGTGATCCTGAAAATTCATGCAGCCTGAGTCATCAAACTGTACTCGGGCAGGTGCTTATTCTCAAGGTAGTAAACAAGACAATCATATGAAATGTGGTGCGGCCCAAATTTATACTTGTACCAATTCTCAGTTATAGAACAATACACTCAAATGATCAATAAGCCATATTTTGCCAAACCTTGAACACGGAGTTGATGTCAGCAATTCATCCTCTTCTGCAAGCATGAGGCAACAGAGGAAAGGAACAATTCAGATGTAAGAAGAAATCAACAGCTCAGTATGAGCAGCCATCTTTTCAGGCCAAAGGAGATGAGGAGAGGAGATAAAGTAAGCAAACAGTAATTCTTAAGGGAAAATGGAGAGTACAGAGAGTTAATGTAATGGTGTGATCACACTAAACGGGTTTTGAGCATCAGGCGCATCTGGTTTACAGTCAAAGTCTATGCGGAGATGCATTGAGGATCGTTGAGGCGTGTTTTAAGTGTCTAATGCAACGCAATTTGAACCGTTTTGAGCGTATGAAGCGTCCAGCGTTCCACATAAATTTTGAAAGTAAACCAGATGCGTCTGACGCTCAAAACACGTTTCGTGTGAACGAACCATTAGACATCGTCACAGACAGAAACACAGAAACCCACTGTCAGGTATTTCTTACTTCAGTATCGTCTTTATCTAACCAAAACATCCAGGTCTATATATCAGCCATACTTGTATGAAACAATTTCCTGAAGTTACAAATTAACATGAGCTTCTACTTTTGAAACCACTTACTTTCAGTTTTATAGCAAAAAACAAGAAAGTATGCAGTACATTTGTGTTTCTAAATATCTGGCCACACAGTTTACACAGGAGACAGCTTTGCCCTGGCCCCAAAGGAAGAATGTTAGTTATTATTTTTTCATTTTTGCATGAAATTGCCATAGTTTGTTTTAAAAACCACTTAGTACCTAAAAAAAATGATAAAGAAACAAAAATTAACATGTTTGTGTACAACTTGAGAAGAAAAGACTACCGTACTTAAATGCTCGAACGTATTGACAAGAGCCAACTCTTGGCTTTGCTGTGTGAGATGCAACATCATTACATGAGTGCTTATGAAAAGCAGTAGTAGCTACAGGTTTTTATAGGATTTCAGCTGCTCAGGAATTAACATGCCTGGTATTTTTGTTGAATACAAGTTGCTTACTTCAAGTTTGTCTTTGCCACTTTACTACAGGTGAGCATAGAAAACTTATGGTGCTTCTCCATATGTGCAATGTAGGCATGCTATGTACACCTTTCTCTTTACCATGGCTGAGGTTTTTAGTCGTTCCTTAAGCTTTTACACAGAGAACTACTGCAACATGTCTCCTTCATTCTCTAAAGGCCAACATTATTCCAAAAAAAATATTCAAAATATATTAAAGGTCAATCTCACATGTCTTGCAACATATCAGTAATGTGCTTGGAGGAATGTTATTACATCAAACCTTCCCTTTCTGAACTCAGTGAGTCAATAAAATGCATGCAGCTTTTGAGGACAAAGTGAAAGACCATCTAATGGCAGAGCGCCTGAACTATAACAGCTAAACTATAACTCTGAAAAAAATAACTTCTGTCCCGGCTTAAAGGGATAGCTCAAATTTTTTCAACAGAGGTTGTCTGTAGCAACTCAGGAATAGTTTTGTTGCCTGAGCCAGAAAGATGACATACAGCAGTGAGTTTGCAGAAAATTTTAGAGTGGTTAAAAGCTTAAAACCACTAGGTTCAGGCGAAGAGCTAAGTGCTGTGTCACGGTGAAAAGCTGGGTCACCATTTTAGCTAATTTAAGCCATTAAAAACAGCTAATACTAAAATTGTTTATTTGTGCTATAGTAACATGTCAATTACCTGCATTTTCCCTAAGCTACTCAATCTTCATGGTACAGGTTTTAAACTATTTATTCTGTTGACAGTTTCCATTTGATTCAATCAGTTATCAGCTTAGCTACTGACTAACTATAGTAGTTAAGGTGCTTCCATGATATTTTAAATTAATTAAACACTAACACTTTTATTCTTGGCTTATGACATTTAACACAGTTAGCTTGGTTATTGAAGACAACACTTTGCCTTCAATAACCAAGCTAACTCACTGGTTTTCCAAATTTGCAAAAACAGTAGAAATGTGGGTTTTAGGTATTTTCCCAGTTCCTCTTAGCCGGAGCTCTTACTTAATAGGCAAAACAGATCACAGCGTTGAGGATTTGTTGGTTTTTTTGGTTTTATATCTTAGTTAAGTCACAGAAGAAGAGGTCAAAGTTTGAACTGATTTCTTTTAAATACAGTATTGAATTTTTCAGTAACTGGTGTGATATACAAGTTAATTCTTTTTATGAAATGGTAAAAGTAATTGAACTAAACTGGCTTAATCCCAGTTGAATTTATAGTTCACGTCTTTCATTTTTTCTTTGAACACTGCATCAAAGTGCTCTGCCTCTTCTGGTGTAAGCAGGTTCCTCCAGTCTCCAGCGACCCCTGAAATAAAACACAAGCGACATGGAACCTTTTAGAAACTCTTTCTTTTTAAAGGAAAATGTTGAATTTATCTCATCAGTTACGGAAAGCAATGTGTGCACAAATGTAACTTTAAGTTTTTTTTACTTTTATTTCTAAAGTCACTAATGTGTCCAATCTGTTGCCTTAATGCACTTGAGTTGAAATTTAAATATTTTCAGAAACAAATAAAAATGAGATTATTCATGCGTTAAAATTCTACAATTCATATAGCTCTATTTTTTTAAACCACATATATTTTGTGCGGAATCAGGACAAGGTTTGAACAGTTCAATAAAAAATAAAGAATGAGACAGGTAGTTTGAGCAAGACACAAATTGCAAAACACTCGAGACAGCCATAGTTGTTGTTTGTGAGCATAAAGTTTATCATAAGACAAAATGGTTTCTTGGGCAACAGTTTCCAGTTTGCAAGGCCTGCTTTTTATATCAGTTCAAAACATTTGCTAATATATCCAAATCCTACTAAATCAGTGGTCAATTTCTCCTGATTATCCTCCTCAGTATTTGAAGACAATAGTAGTAACGGTGTTCCCAGAGTAACATGTTGACTTCTTCGTTACTATACTGTAGTTAAGCTCTCAAACGTAAAACATGGAATAAATACCTGGGTAAAATTGAGACTTGCACAATTGCTGTATAACAGGACTCCTTATGTTGGGAAGAATGTGCTTACACATGCTGGTGCACATCAGAGGATTAGATGTGGATTAGATCCAGGGTAAAAATTATAACGTCAATCTGAATGCTGCTAGAAATACAGCTCTGAGAAACAACTTAAAATGATCAGTTTGTCTGATTTTACTTTTTACAGGTATATGTTTGAGTAAAATTAATATTGTTCCTTTATTCTATGAACTATTGACAACATGTCTCTGAAATTCCAAAATGTAGTATTTGCAGAAAATGAGAAATGGTGAAAATAACACAAAAGATGACCTGAAATAATGCAAAGAAAACAAGTTGATATTCATTTAGAAACAACAATGCTAATGTTTTAAGTCAGGAAGAGTTCAGAAATCAATATTTGGTGGAATAACCAGGAGGTCTTCAATGGGGTTCAGTGAAGTTGGCTCTTCATTTTTTCCAGATCTGTATAGTGTTAAGATTAACAGAATTTGTCACAAGCAGCCATTCATCATTGTGATGATGTGCTTTTAAATGAATCTGTAGCGTGTTGGATTGATAGGTCTCCAAGCTATTACTTTTAGAAACCTTTTTTTTATTTTATCCTCCCTTCTGGATGAACCACCAGGCAAATCCTTATATTACATATTCACCAGATTCTTTATTAGTACTTTAGTTATGGGCATTCATCGTGTTATACAAAACAATGTCACTACTCCTCTTACTCTCTTAGTCTTAGAAGCTTTTTCAGCTGCATTGAGATTCTTACTTTTAAAGTGCATTGAAAATCAGGAGTGTTTCCAAATTCACTGTACTAAATCAGTTTTAACTGGAATGAAAACCAGGAATCTAAAACTGATACCCATTCCACCACTAGGGGGCCGTGTTAATAATGAAAACTCACCTTTACGAAGGAACTGACTCTTTGTTTGGTCCATGAATTCCTGGGGCACCACCGAGTAGTTGGACATAGGGTTGTTCTTCATGTTTTTGAATAAACACTTGTCGGCTATCTTCTTCAGCACATCGGGCTCCAAAGGCTTCCCCAGGAACTGAGCGATTCTGCTCACAGAGTCGGTCAGGTCCTGCTGCACAGGAAGGCACAACACAGTTCCATTTCAGAGATCGGTTCATGTTCACAGAGAGTTTCATGGCAAGATTCGTTATTTCTGTACGACTTGTTTGAAACCAAAAACAAAAGGAAAAAGCACTTTGCTGTCACCTTTATCATTTCCTCGTAGGAGATATACATGATCTGCAGTTCCTCTTTAGCGTTCAGCCAGCCTTTCACATGGTCAAACCAGGAGCCAAAAATAACTGAAAAAACCCCCCCAACAGATTCACACATTTTTTTCTCTTTATCAAGGATTGAGAATCAGTTTTTGAACACAAATAAGTTTAGATTTATCCTCTGTAACACTTTCACAGTACATGCCGGATAAAGTTACATAGACATGGTAACCTTTTCCTGTGAGGAACTTCTGGAGGAACTCGTTCTGCGGACCCGGTTTCACCAAGAATGAGGTGATGTTATAATAGTGAAAGGCAGATGTGAACACGTCTTTGGGGTTCCTCATGACGTAGACCACCTGCAGAGATGGTACAACAGTCAGTGTGGAAACTTGTCAGAAAATGTATTCCAACCTGTTTTACATAAACTCTGTTATTTATAATGTATCTCCAAAGTACAGAGTATAGAGTTTAATAGCAAAACCGTCTGGTTTGTGTATTAATTTGTATTTGTATCATACCTTTTTGAATTTGTGAATTTCTCAATGAGTTGTACTAAATTTTTCATCTTTTTCTTCATAAAGATGCAACCCAAATCTGGATCACAAGCTCATATCAAAAGTAGGGATGCACCGATCCGATATTAATATCTGTATCAGTCCCAATATCGAGAAACATCGGTGACAATGCGCCGATCCATAAGAGCGGCTCTATTCAGTCTAATTCTATGTTCTGAGCAACATTTTTAATTTAGAATTTCTAATTGATTGAAGCTTCTGAACCATTTGAAACAATGTTTGTTGTGGTTTATTTTTACATGTTTGAGTTATGTCAGAGTTATCAATGGATTTTACAATTCAGTACATTTATCTTTGATTAAAAAAAGGAAACGTTTTAAGTCAACTAGAGCACTGTTTTCGATATTAGCCAATGCTAAGCCTCCGATATCTGTATCGGGATCAGAAGTGAAAAAAGTGGACAGCTGTATCCCTAGACAAGAAGGGAAAAAATGTTTTTGATAACAGAGAGGATTTTATTAGATTAATAAAATACAGCAGTGATCCCAACCACAGACTGAGTGGCAGGTTTACCTTGGGTTTTACTTGAAAGAAGGACGGCGGCATCATGTTGTAGTGGAAGTGCGTGGTGAACAAACGGGTAGACGGCCGCTCTTCGAGCTTCAGGATGGAGGCCCGGGTCTCCTCCAGCCAGGGAACGCGGTCCCAGTTAGGCAGCGTCTCAACGGAGGCTGGATCCCCTCCACTTATGATCAGGGGAAGAATTTCCTGCATCCAAGTTGTCCCTACACAAAGGAAACAAGGTAGTGAGAACATGCAGCCTTTTTTATTGCATTACTATTAGCATACATTTAAAGCCAGGGCAACCATGCTGAATATCACAATGTTTCTGAGTTTTCATTAAAGTACGTTGATAAAATCCACCAAACTTGAAGGATAACTTGAATTAAAGGAAGAAGACTTCCCCTTTCAACTTTTTTTATGTTAGATTTGTAGATTATGACAAACCGAATAGATTTTAGTTCAAGTTTAGAGCTGAAAAATCCAAAATAAAAAATTATTCATTTCAATTGGATTCTAATTCTGACCCAAACTCTTTTCCTTTTTCTTTCTTAAAGTCAGGATCAGTGCAGTTCATTTAAAATTGACCCTGTAGCTTTTAAACCATAATCGCTGTGAAACAATCTGAAATTACTTGTTTGTTTTGGCCTTTATCACTGGCCAAAATAAACCTTGGCCTCATTTTGGCCAAGGTTTCAGATGCAACAACATTGAAAACAGCCTAAAAGCGAGCCGAGGTAAATCAAAGGTTACGGAAAGTTAACTCCTACTGTTTTTTTCATGGTTTCAAGCCTTGTGTTTACACAGAAACGGACTGAAAACATTGGTTCCAGATAAAAATACCCATTTAAAATGCCTTGCTTGCATTTTTTGTTTAATAAGGGGATAGAAAAAAAACTAAGAAAAAAAAAACTATGTCACAGCCCCAATTTTCAAAGTGTACTTCCCCCATACCTCGTCTGTATTTGGTGTATTGCTGCTGCAGTGTCACACCACCACCCTGCAGGCTTGTCAATGCAGCTTGTTTGGCTTGTTTTTAGAGATCTTACAATGATTTATCCACAAAGGCAGCCTTTCAAAAACAAGAAGTGAAAATATAGTTTTCTAAAAATGTCTAGATGTTAAAAATATCCCAATTTATGTAAATTAGTACTGTAATTATATAAATAAAAACTACACTTAAATACGGATCTAGAACTTTGGAGAGCAGGCCTTAGAAAATTCACTTCAGAACCACTGGAATAACTCAAAATTCTAAGTAACTGAGTAAAACTTTAATTAGTCAACCTAAAGTAGATATGATCTATATACATCAAGACTAAAATGCCCAGATGGACTTGAGGAAATGAATACTTTCAGGAATCTTTTCTCCCACAATACCACCAAATTGCTGATCTGCCACCACCATGAAGAACACACAGGCATAAAGATTCCAATGCCTAATATACCCTGGGTTATGCAAGGTATATCATTTGCGGCATAAAGATAATGTATTAAAACAATTCTTTTAATGTTGCACACAGGTGTGGCCCACCTAATGGAAGTACTAGCATTAGCTAGTCCTCTGATATGGCAGCAAAGACAACTAGCCTCAGCCTTTTTACAAGTCCAACACTGCTGGGCACATCCTCAACAATGGGCGCTTACATACAGTACATGGAGACAGAAGGGCCTTGTCCAGCCAGTTTGTGACTGAAGCATGGTTTATTATAATGACAGGCGACTTTTGTCCCACTACTCCTACTGTCACAACACACAGAAACTTGTTTACCTTCAAGGTGCAACGGAAAGCAGGTTAACCTCAACCCCCGCTTTCCATTCAGGACATTACTCAGCATAGATAGTTCATCGTGTCAAGAGACGCGACAACACTAGAAAGTAATGTTTCAAAACTCTTAAAGGGCCTTTTACTAAAATGCCGGACAAAGTATCTGAGGAACCAATTTCGCTAGCTGTATAGAGTTAGCCAACAAGTTTGTCTCTCAGTGGCTGCATTTTCATTGACCGTACAACAGCACAACCTGACATTTTGAAAATATATTTGCTTCATGGAACCACAGCAATTTAGTTTTTTGATTCAAGAACGTGAGGTGACTCTTTTTGCCGTATCAAAATTAGCTTATTTCTCAAAATTGCAATGGAACCACATTTTTCATACGACACAGGTTACATCATCAAACAACCGGATGTTGCCACTGACACAAACCACAACAAAGAAGTTTTTTATTTAAATGACTTATTGCACATACAAACCTATTCATGCATCTTTTAACATTTTTAATGGAAATTGCGGAACAGCCAATGCCAAACACATAACGAGCCTGTGTGGCAGAGTCAGTTCCCTCTCAAAAAGGCAAATGTTTTTTTTAACATGAAGATTAAATAAAACCAATTTCTCAAATCTCATATACTGGATGAATGTCTTTAAAAAAGAGGTAAATCACGGTGACCACATATAGAAATCAATTTCTATACAGCACTACTATCCATACTTCTGGTTGCTTTCGGTTGAACACCACAGCGTCAGACAGGATACTGATAGGTCTCAGGACCGTAACTTCGCCAACAGGTCATTTCCCACCGATAACACCTGGGCTGTATCTTGACCTAAATGCACAGAAAGCTGGAAGATGTGGGCAACACTTCTGTGAAAACTTATCAGATCAAAACTGTGTCAGAGGTGGAGAGGAAGCCTCAGATGAGTTGAAACAAGAGCCAAAAATAATTTTTAAAAAAAGGCAGTTTATCAATAAATATCTCTTTAACCTCATTAGTCAAGCTTGTGACCACAACACAGCACTGAGACTGCACCAGTAAAGGTTTGAAATTATATAAACTTTAACAGCAAGACATCAAAACGTCTGTTTTGGGTTTTACTAGATCTCAGTGCCATGTTTGACACAGCTAACCTATCTGATGCAGAGACAGAAAAAGTTGGTGTGACTGTCTGCTCCTACGACTTCTGGTTCAGATCTTATCAGTCAGATCGAAACTATGCTGTCATTTTGACATACATTTAAGCAAACCAAAAAAAAAAAGAAAATCCATGTGAGGTTCCTCAAGGCTACATTCTCAGGCCACTTTTTTTCATCTACACGTTCTCCTCTGATTAGATGATGTAGTGCTCCTACATCTACCATATTTATCAAACAATATATCGGAATCAATATCCAATGTTTATTTACGTCTGGTTGCAATTATGACACAAAGTGGGGGTGTTGGGGTGTTTATCTGACACATAGAAGCAATTTAGGTGGTGTTTTAATTTAATTTTAATTTAATTTAATTTTAATTTAATTTGCTTTTACAAATTGCTGTAAGTGTAAGAATATATAAAACATCAGTAAATATTGGTAATCACCTTAAAAACATCTCTAGAATACAAGGTTTACTGTCAAAATGGGACACAGAAAAACTTGGATGTTAATTTCAGTAGGTTACATTATTGTAATTATCCTATGTGGGTTTCTCTAACGAAAAAAGTGGGCAACTGCAGTTTGTCCTTAATGTTGCCAAAAGTGTCCTAAACAAACCAAGAAAATGGATCACATCAATCATAACAGCCTTTATCGATGCAGTTATTCCTTATCGGTAAAAGGACAGATTTTAAAATCATGCAGATGGTCTGTAAGGTACAGAATGGCCTAGAGTCGAGTTGCTGGTCAGGTACAAACCTTAGCTGTGTTCCCAGGACAAGGACTAAACAGGGTAAGACTGCATTTAGTTTCTATAATCCTTAACATAGGAAGAGACTCAGACTTTCAGACATAAACGTCAGACTTTCAGTGGTGTCCAGAAACTGCTGGTTCCTGCAAATCAAAAACCGAAGGTTTCTGATGCAACTTTATACCATTGTTGCTGTTGGTCACAACTTTCCCATAAAAGGTAAGATATTACTTTATCAAATTATTTTCATGATTGAATTTTGTTTTAAATTAGCAATTTTAGGGCACCTGGTCCAGTTTTCAACAACGGTTGCTTGTCTGAGAAATAAATCTATGGGTTTCGTACAATGTGTGTCGTGTGAATGGATGCTACCGTTTAGAAGACACCTAATCTCGTTGGAGTTTATGACAATAAAGATTACTGTTTTTTTTAAGCAAATGAATAATCTCAGGACCAATCCGTTGGGAACATCTGTAGCTTTACAAAGAACCAATATCTGGTTGCATACTGTGAGATCTTACATTGGGAGACAAAAAGAGTAGAGAAAAAGGAGAGGGAAGGCTGAACCGAGTATTGAAAGAAACAAATTAAGCTCTCAAAGAGCCCTGTTGTACTGTCCTGTTCCTAAAAGCTAAGAAAACCCAAAGGAATAACTGTACTGTATAACAGTTGTGAAAGAAGAACCCTCCTGTCCTCTGGAATCATGATGGTTTCCGCTTAATGAACAGACCCAGTTTTGATGGCTTTCGAGCTGTAAGTTGAGGGGAATGGTGAAAATGGTATTCAAGATAAGTGGTCATAGCAACACTGAATAAATGAAATACAAATCAACAGAACTCATCCAAATGGAAACCTGTTTGGCAATACTGGGTTATCCCCTGCCCCCCGTGTATGATAAGCCTGGTGGGCCACCAGGCTTTACTTGTGTCCCCACCAGACTAAGCATTGCTTTTTTAAAAATCTTTTAACATGTTTGTATTTTTAAAGACTTTATAGTTGGTATTCAGGTATTAATCTTCCAGTCTTTTAATAGCACATGATTATCAAATTTCCTGCCAACTTTATACATTTTTTTAAACTCAAAAACATGATGGGCTGCTGGATAAATGACTGCCTTAGCACCTGTGGTGGAAAATTACTGCAAGTTAACATCTGCTGATCATGCTATATTAAATGCTTGTGAACTCCCACCAAAATAACTATTAGGGTTACATGTAGAAGGTTGGAAGTTGTTTTCTACAGCTCCATCAGAACCAGACTGTCCCACCCCTTCTTTTTAATTCCTTATCCTTGGTCTAAAACGCATGTGTTGTCTCTGCCTGGCAGAGTTTTTCACCCAGAACTCCTTCATTATTGATTGTCCTACAAGCTCTCTGTATTGTGCACAATATATGAATAAACCTGATCGAGTGATTTTACCTGACAGTAATATAGTTTTTTTTCCCACAACACACCCAACTGAGTAGGTAATATGTAGTAGTGCCAATAATCACGAAAAGTAAGAGCAGATGCCAAGTAAAGCCATTGGCATGTATCAGTTTTGAGAGGCTTGCAAAGTCATTTCTACAGCCTCGGAACTCAAAACCCCTCCAGACGGGGTTTGGACTCCCCCTCTGGTGTTGCGCGCCTATGCGTTGCATGCGCTGCATACCCATTTTTTGCGCCACTGGCTATGTTTAGAGTAAGGGTGAATGTTATAGGCTATAGAAATGAATGAAAGTCAATGCAAAGTCCCCGTAAAAATAGACTTACTTGGTGTCTGGTGGGTGTGCGTAAAAAATCCCAGTTTGTTTCAACACGTTTTAAAAGTGCTGCCATTTGGCACAGCGTAACTTTATGCCTATAAGGAACTTTTTTCTCTCTTTTCTTATCGTAATTTTTCGGTGATGGTAGAACGATGATGAAAAGCTGCCTCCGGATAACCCTTGGCTTGAGTGTAAAGTCCAATTCTTGGTCAGTTTTGTATAAATTATCGAAACACCTCACTATTTACGCCTTTATATAGCAGTCTGACTTTTGTTTCATTTTTAAAAAGCTCTTAAAAAACCCTCTTCTGTTCATGACGCGAATGACGGCGGGACGCTCACCTGACTTGGGATACGTTACGATGACAACATCGTCAGGACGAAACGTAAACTCCTCGTAGTACTTGAGGCTCTCCGGAGTGTGTATCGCATTCGGTACATAGACGCCCTTGTACAGAGTGTAGAGGTCCGCTTCAGTCATGGTTCCGAGCAGTGAACGGAGCTCAGTGTGTCCGGTTCGGGCAGCTCCGAGCTGAACACTGCTGGACTTTGTCTGAACTTTGTTGGTACTAATGAGTAGGTTGGGACTATAAGCCGTCGTCTCTTCCGGTCTCTCTGTAAGAGTTTGAAACTATCATAAAACTACGGAAGCGTACGGAAGCGCATTGCTACGGAAGCGCATTGCTGTCACGCAGGAAAAAAAAATTCGAGCGCTATCACGTTATAACGTGATACATATCACGTTAAAACGTGATA